>CM065592.1:309697153-309920225 GCA_033119425.1 Bufotes viridis
GTTAGCACAGGAGTAACCACAAAACTTAAAAAAGGAGATTTGACAAAGGTTACAAACATAGATAGAATGGTTAAAACACTTGCAGCTAATGATTTTGGCCATTTAAAACAAAAACACAAATACTTGGGTAGTGTCATTGATCTAGAAATGTGGGGTCATTTATTGGTTGAGTCTAACACTCAGCATGATGAGGCAGTTGGATAACACGCATTTAACAACCACTTACAGCCAAAAATATACCAAACATATAACCTTGTTATGTTGCCAGTGTTTCAAATTATACACAAATGAACTTTGCCCCAAAACTTTGGGGGATAAAAGCATACACCGGAATTTGCATCAAAAAGCGAACATGTCAAATAACAGCCACATCCAAACAAAGAATGGCAGAATCGGGCAACATTACTTTCCCATGTCAAATTACAATATTGCTTTACCTCAACGTGACGATGAGCCGTTCCTCAGGAAATATGCTGCGCCTCATATTGGTGTCCATAAAGGTAAGGACAGTACGTCACAATCAAAGTTTTTTGATTGGGTGACTAAAATAATGGATGGCGGAGGTGCAGTAGACATCGCTTATTTGGACTTTAGTAAGGCTTTTGATACTGTCCCACATAGGAGGCTTATCAATAAACTGCAGTCTTTGAGCATGGGCTTACATATTGTTGAATGGATTAGGCAGTGGCTGAAGAACAGAAAACAGAGGGTTGTAGTCAATGGAGTATATTCAGACCATGGTATTGTTACCAGTGGGGTACCTCAGGGATCTGTTCTGGGACCCATATTGTTTAATATCTTTATCAGCGAAATTGCAGAAGGCCTCGAAGGTAAGGTGTGTCTTTTTGCTGATGACACAAAGATTTGTAACAGGGTTGATGTTCCTAGAGGGATACACCAAATGGAAAAGGATTTAGGAAAACTAGAGGAATGGTCAAAAATCTGGCAACTAAAATTTAATGTCGATAAGTGCAAGATAATGCACCTGGGGCGTAAAACCCAAGAGCAGAATATAAAATCAGTGATACAGTACTAACCTCAGTATCTGAGGAAAGGGATTTCGGGGTCATTATATTAGACGACCTAAAGGTGGGCAGACAATGTCATAGAGCAGCAGGTAATGCCAGCAGAATGCTTGGGTGTATAGGGAGAGGCATTAACAGTAGAAAGAGGGAGGTGCTCGTGCCGCTCTACAGAGCACTAGTGAGACCTCATTTAGAGTATTGTGTGCAGTACTGGAGACCATATCTGCAGAAGGATATTGAAACACACGGAAACACAACGGAAGCAAAAACGGACACGGATCACAGAACAACGGAACCCCGTTTTGCGGACCACAAAAAAATACTGTTGTGTACATGAGGCCATATACTGTACTACATCCGAAAACAGTGTCTTGAAAGGAGGCTGCCATGATAAGTTTTGGGGAGCGAGGGGACGCAGGGTAAGTAGGTGAGGGGCTAGTGTAGGTGAGGAAGGAGTTAAGTGCAGGCAAGGTAGTGGTTAGTGGAGGGGGAGGAGCTGTAGGTTTATAAGGGTGGCGCTAAGGGCTATCGGGCGCCATCTTTAAGTTTGAACAAGCTCCCACCCACCTTCCCATTCGTTTGTGGGGTTTGGTAGGAGTTGTGTGTGGGCTGGCGGGGGCATTGTTCTTGTGGTGTTCTTTCCATCTTTGGTACTGCACGGAGGGTCGGGTCTGTTTGTCACGGCAGTTGGGGCGGTAGGAGGTCCTGGAAGCTGGGCTAGGACTTGGTGTTTTTGTGGATGGGAGGGCCTCAATTGGTGGGGCTGGACTCCCAGGTTTTGGTAATCGGTCGGTCTAAGGGGGATGCAGCACTCGGGGGTCTCCGAGCTGGTGTGGTGCGGCTGGGGGCAAGTTGTATGTACCCCGGTGTTTTGCTGCACTTGTTTTAAAGTGAATCTAAGGCTTTCAGGACCTCCTTCGTCGGGTTCATGATGTACATGTTTTTGATGCTATGTTTGTATTAATAAAGGCTGCTGTGGCCATTTAATTCCAACATCTGCCTCAGTGTCTTTATTAGGAAGCTGATGGGGGGGGGCTGGTAGTTACTGGTAAAATAGGGTGGGGAGGACCCGAGGGAACTTCCCCAATAACCTTATCAAGTGTCCATAGTGTGTGGCTTTCTGTGACATATACTGTTCTATATCCGAAAACAATATCTGTAGTGCAAATTTAAAAAATCTGTGCCAAATCTAGAATCCATAGTGTGTGGCTTTTTGGGACAAATACTGTACAACATCCGAATACAGTGTCTGTAGCGCAAATTAAAATTATTTGTGACACATCTAGTGTCCATAGTGTGTGGCTTTCTGTGACAAATACTGTACTACATCGAAAAGAGTGTCTGTTGGCTAAATTGAAGTAATTTGTGCCACAACTAGTGTCCATAGTGTGTGGCTTTCTGTGAAAAATACTGTACTATATCTGAAACCAGTGTCTGTAGCGCAAATTTAAATAATCTGGGCCTAATCTAGTGTCCATAGTGTGTGGCTTTCTGTGACAAATACTGTACTTCATCCGAAAACAGTGTCTGTTGGCTAAATTTAAATATTTTGTGACAAATCTAGTGTCCATAGTGTGAGGCTTTCTGTGACAAATACTGTACTCCATCCGAGAACAGTGTCTGTAGCACAAATTTGAATAATTTCTTCTACATCTAGTGTCCATAGTGTGTGGCTTTCTTTGACAAATACTGTACTACATCTGAAAACAGTGTCTGTAGTGCACATTCAAATAATCTGGACCAAATCTAGTGTCCATAATGTGTGGCTTTCTGTGACAAATACTGTACTAAATCCGAATACATTGTCTGTAGCGCAAATTTAAATAATTTGTGATACATCTAGTGTCCATAGTGTGTGGCTTTCTGTGACAAATACTGTACTCCATCCGAGAACAGTGTCTGTAGCACAAATTTAAATAATTTCTTCTACATCTAGTGTCCATAGTGTGTGGCTTTCTTTGACAAATACTGTACTACATCTGAAAACAGTGTCTGTAGTGCACATTCAAATAATCTGGACCAAATCTAGTGTCCATAATGTGTGGCTTTCTGTGACAAATAATGTACTAAATCCGAATACATTGTCTGTAGCGCAAATTTAAATAATTTGTGATACATCTAGTGTCCATAGTGTGTGGCTTTCTGTGACAAATACTGTACTACATCCGAAAACAGTGTCTGTAGCGCAAATTTAAATAATCTGGGCCTAATCTAGTGTCCTTACTGTGTTGCTTTCTGTGACAAACACTGTTCTACATCCGAAAACAGTGTCTGTAGCGCAAAGTTAATTAATCTGGGCCTAATCTAGTGTCCATAGTGAGTGGCTTTCTGTGAAAAATACTGTACTACATCTGAAAACAGTGTCTGAAGCGCAAAATGTAATAATCTGGGCCTAATCTAGTGTCCATAGTGTGTGGCTTTCTGTGACATATACAGTACTCCATCCAAAAACAGTGTCTGTAGTGCAAATTTAAATAATCTAGGCCTAATCTTGTGTCCATACTATGTTATGTTCTGTGACAAATACTGTACTACATCCAAAAACAGTGTCTGTAGCACAAATTTAAATAATTTCTTCTACATCTAGTGTCCATAGTGTGTGGCTTTCTATGACAAATACTGTACTACATCCGAAAACAGTGTCGGTAGCGCAAATTTAAATAATTTCTGCCACATCTAGTGTCTATAGTGTGTCGCTTTCTGAGACAAATACTGTTCTACATCCGAAAATAGTGTCTATAGCGCAAATTTAAATAATTTCTGCCACATCTAGTGTCTATAGTGTGTCGCTTTCTGTGACAAATACTGTTCTACATCCGAAAATAGTGTCTGTAGCACAAGTTTAAATATTCTGGTGCTAACCTAGTGTGTATAGTGTGTGGTTTTCTGTGTCAAATACTGTACTACATCGAAAACAGTGTCTGTTGGCTAAATTGAAGTAATTTGTGCCACAACTAATGTCCATAGTGTGTGGCTTTCTGTGAAAAATACTGTACTACATCCGAAACCAGTGTCTGCAGCTCAAATTTAAATAATCTGGGCCTAATCTAGTGTCCATAGTGTGTGGCTTTCTGTGACATATACAGTACTCCATCTGAAAACTGTTTCTTTACCTAAAATTTAAATAATCTGGGCCTAATCTGGTATCCATAATGTGGCTTTCTGTGAAAAATACTGTACTACATCCGAATACAGTGTCTGTAGCGCAAATTTAAATAATTTGTGATACTGCTAGTGTCCATAGTGTGTGGCTTTCTGTGATAAATACTGTACTTCATCCGAAAACAGTGTCTGTAGTGCAAATTTAAATAATCTGGGCCACATCTAGTGTCAATAGTTTGTGGCTTTCTGTGATAAATACTGTACTTCATCCGAAAACATTATCTGTAGCGCAAATATAAATAATCTGGACCTAATCTAGTGTCCATAGTGTGTGGCTTTCTGTGACAAACACTGTACTGCATTTGAAAACATTGTTTGATAGCTAAATTGAAATAATTTGTCCCACAGCTAGTGTCCATAGTGTGTGGCTTTCTGTGACAAATACTGTACTACATCCGAAAATAGTGTCTATAGCGCAAATTTAAATAATTTCTGCCACATCTAGTGTCTATAGTGTGTCGCTTTCTGTGACAAATACTGTTCTACATCCGAAAATAGTGTCTGTAGCACAAGTTTAAATATTCTGGTGCTAACCTAGTGTGTATAGTGTGTGGTTTTCTGTGTCAAATACTGTACTACATCGAAAACAGTGTCTGTTGGCTAAATTGAAGTAATTTGTGCCACAACTAATGTCCATAGTGTGTGGCTTTCTGTGAAAAATACTGTACTACATCCGAAACCAGTGTCTGTAGCGCAAATTTAAATAATCTGGGCCTAATCTAGTGTCCATAGTGTGTGGCTTTCTGTGACATATACAGTACTCCATCTGAAAACTGTTTCTTTACCTTAAATTTAAATAATCTGGGCCTAATCTGGTATCGATAGTGTGGCTTTCTGTGATAAATACTGTACTTCATCCGAAAACAGTGTCTGTAGCGCAAATTTAAATAATTTGTGATACTGCTAGTGTCCATAGTGTGTGGCTTTCTGTGATAAATACTGTACTTCATCCGAAAACAGTGTCTGTAGTGCAAATTTAAATAATCTGGGCCACATCTAGTGTCAATAGTTTGTGGCTTTCTGTGATAAATACTGTACTTCATCCGAAAACATTATCTGTAGCGCAAATATAAATAATCTGGACCTAATCTAGTGTCCATAGTGTGTGGCTTTCTGTGACAAATACTGTACTGCATTTGAAAACATTGTCTGATGGCTAAATTGAAATAATTTGTCCCACAGCTAGTGTCCATAGTGTGTGGCTTTCTGTGACAAATACTGTACTACATCCGAAAACAGTGTCTGTAGCGCAAATTTAAATAATTTTCTCCTCACCTAGTGTCCATAGTGTGCTGCTTTCTGTGACAAATACTGTACTTCATCTGAAAACAGTGTCTATAGCGCAAAGTTAAATAATCTGGGCCTAATCTAGTGTCCATGGTGTGTGGCTTTCTTTTGACATATACTGTTCTACATCCGAAAACAGTGTCTGTTGCGTAAATTTAAATAATCTGGGCCTAATCTAGTATCCATTTTGTGTGGCTTTCTGTAAATTATACTGTACTACATCCAAAAACAGTGTCTGTAGTACAAATTGAAATAATTTGTCCCACAGCTAGTGTCCATAGTATGTGGCTTTCTGTGACAAATACTGTACTCCATCCGAGAACAGTGTCTGTAGCTTAAATTTAAATAATTTCTGCTACATCTAGTGTCCATAGTGTGTGGCTTTCTTTGACAAATACTGTACTACATCTGAAAATAGTGTCTGTAGCGCAAATTTTAATAATCTGGGCCTAACCTAGTGTCCATAGTGTGAGGCTTTCCATGACATATACTGTTCTACATCTGAAAACAGTGTCTGTAGTGCAAATTTAAATAATCTGGACCAAATCTAGTGTCCATAGTCTGTGGGTTTCTGTGACAAATACTGTACTAAATCCGAATACATTGTCTGTAGCGAAAAATTTAAATAATTTGTGATACATCTAGTGTCCATAGTGTGTGGCTTTCTGTGACAAATACTGTACTACATCTGAAATCAGTGTAGCGCAAAGTTAAATAATCTGGGCCTAATCTAGTGTCCATAATGTGTTGCTTTCTGTGATATATACAGTACTCCATCCGAAAACAGTGTCTGTAGCGCAAATTTAAATAATCTGGGCCTAATCTAGTGTCCTTACTGTGTTTCTTTCTGTGACAAATTCTGTTCTATATCCAAAAACAGTGTCTGAAACAGGGGCGGACTGAGAACCCTCAGGGCTCCCGGCCAAAATAAATCAAGGGCCCCCTTCCAGGCCCCACCCATGCCCTACCTCCAGCCACGCCCATGTTATACCCCCAGCCACACTTATATCCCGCCTTCACTACCTGGTCACACCGCCATCGTTATGCCTCTCATCCCATCACTACAGAAATACAGGGCACTTACCTATTACGTCCAGTGACGTCTCCTTTGATGTAGATGTTTTCTGTCCTCGTCTTCTCCTTTCAGACCTTCAGACCAGACCGCCATGTTGTCGCCATTTTCCATCTCTGCAGTTTAACAAAAAAAATCTTAGTTTACTACTTTTCCATCATCCTCCCATCTTCTGGACAAATCATCCTACTACCCCCAATACTGTGCCGCTGTGCTCCCCAATACTACACTGCAGAAACAGATAATACCCCTGGTAATACTAGTACCACATAGAGCCCCCCATATAAAATACCCATTCTTTGTGGCCTCAGTAGAAGCCCCCATAGTGCCCCATAATAATGTGCCAGTAACACGTGCATCTCCATGCCACCACATGTGCCAGTAATAAGTGCCTCTCTTGTGCCTCTCCTCCATGTGCCAGTAGCCCCCCCCTTATTATGTGCCAGTAGCCCCCCCATATGTGCCAGTAGCCGACCCTCCTTATGTGCCAGTAGCCGACCGTCCTTATGTGCCAGTAGCCGTCCCTCCTTATGTGCCAGTAGCCGTCCCTCCTTATGTGCCAGTAGCCGTCCCTCCTTATGTGCCAGTAGCCGTTCCTCCTTATGTGCCAGTAGCCGTCCCTCCTTATGTGCCAGTAGCCGTCCCTCCTTATGTGCCAGTAGCCGCCCCTCCTTATGTGCCAGTAGCCGTACCTGCTTATGTGCCAGTGGCCTCCCCCCTTATGTGCCAGTAGTCCCCCTTATGTGCCAGTAGTCCCCGCTTTTGTGCCACTAGCCGTCCCCCCCTTATGTGCCAGTAGCCCCTCTTATGTGCCAGTAGTCCACTTATGTGCCAGTAGCCCCACTTATGTGCCAGTAGCCACCCTCACTTATGTGCCAGTAGCCACCCCCCCTTATGTGCCAGTAGCCGCCCCCCCTTATGTGCCAGTAGCCGTCTCCTCTTATGTGCCAGTAGCCTCCCCCCTTATGTGCCAGTAGCCTCCCCCCTTATGTGCCAGTAGCCCCCCCTTATGTGCCAGTAGCCCCCCCTTATGTGCCATTAATCCCCCCTTATGTGCCAATAGCCCCCCTTATGTGCCAGTAGTGTCCTTATGTGCCAGTAGCCGTCCGCCTTATGTGCCAGTAGCAGCCCCCTTATGTGCCATTAGGCCCCCCTCATGTGCCATTAGTCCCCCCTCATGTGCCAGTAGCCCTCCTCTTTATGTGTCAGTAGCCCCCCATATGTGCCAGTAGCCCACTTATGTGCCAGTAGCCCCCATATGTGCCAGTAGCCCCCCCTAATGTGCCAGTAGCCATCCCCCCTTATGGGCCAGTAGCTGTCCCCCTTATGTGCCAGTAGCTGTCCACCTTATGTGCCAGTAGCAGCCCCCTTAAGTGCCATTAGTCCCCCTTAAGTGCCAGTAGCCCCAAGAAAAAAAAAAAGAACACTTATACTTACCACCAGCGATGCGATGCGATGCATACCTCTTCCTGCCTGTGTCTCAAGCTGTACCGCTTCGGTGGCGCGATGACGTCATCACGCCGCCAGCACCGGCCTCTGATAGGCTGCCAGCCTAGTGCTGGCAGCCTATCAGAGGGAGAGGAGAGGACACGCCTCTCCCTCCTCTGCCGCTGCACAATACAGTTGACTATGGAGATGAGCGCAATGGAAGCGCTCATCTACTGATGTTCCCTGCCACTGCGTCTGCCCAGGGGGCTGTCCATGCCCGAGTGCCCTAATGGTCAGTCTGCCCCTGGTCTGAAACGCAAAATTTAATAATCTGGGCCTAATCAAGTTTCCATAGTGTGTGGTTTTCTGTGACATATACAGTACTCCATCCAAAAACGGTGTCTGTAGCGCAAATTTAA
Organism: Bufotes viridis; assembly: GCA_033119425.1. Classification (NCBI taxonomy): domain Eukaryota; kingdom Metazoa; phylum Chordata; class Amphibia; order Anura; family Bufonidae; genus Bufotes; species Bufotes viridis. Next base: position 309,705,547 of record CM065592.1, read on the forward strand.
ATAATCTAGGCATAATCTAGTGTCCATAGTGTGTGGTTTTCTGTGTTAAATACTGTACTGCATCTGAAAACAGTGTCTGTAGCACAAATTTAAATAATTTATTCTATATCTAGTGTCCATAGTGTGTGGCTTTCTATGACAAATACTGTACTATATCCGAAAACAGTGTCTGTAGCGCAAATTTTAATAATTTCAGCCACATCTAGTGTCTATAGTGTGTTGGTTTCTGTGACAAATACTGTTCTACATCCGAAAATAGTGTCTGTAGCACAAATTTAAATAATCTGGACCTAATCTAGTGTCCATAGTGTGTGGTTTTCTGTGTCAAATACTGTACTGCATCTGAAAACAGTATCTGTTGTGCAAATTTACATAATTTGTGCCACAATAGGGTCAATAGTTTGTGGCTTTCTTTGATAAATACTGTACTTCATCTGTAAACAGTGTCTGTAGCACAAATTTAAATAATCTGGGCCTAATCTAGTGTCCATAGTGTGTGGCTTTCTGTGACAAATACTGTACTACATCCAAAACCAATGTCCAATCTGGTGTCCATAGCGTGGCTTCTTGTGACATATACTGTACTACATCCGAAAACAGTATCTGTAGAGCAAATTTAAATAGTCTGGGCCAAATCTAGTGCCCACAGTGTGTGGCTTTCTGTGACAAATACTGTACTACATCCGATTATAGTGTCTGTAGCACAAATTTAAATTACCTGGGCCTAACCTAGTGTCCATAGTGTGTGGCTTTCTGTGACATATACTGTTCTACATCCGAAAACGGTATCTGTAGAGCAAATTTAAATAATCTGGGCTAAATCTAGTGTCCATAGTGTGTGGCTTTCTGTGACAAATACTGTACTACATCCGAAGACAGTGTCTGTAGCGCAAATTTAAATAATTTGTGATACTTCTAGTGTCCATAGTGTGTGGCTTTCTGTGACAAATACTGTACTACATCCAAAAACAGTGTTTATAGAGCAAATTGAAATAATTTGGGATAGATCTAGTGTCCATAGTGTGTTGCTTTCTGTGACATATACTGTTCTACATCTGAAAACAGTGTCTGTAGTGCAAATTTAAATAATCTGGACCAAATCTAGTGTCCATAGTGTGTGTCTTTCTGTGACAAATACTGTACTAAATCCGAATACCTTGTCTCCAGCGAAAACTTTAAATAATTTGTGATACATCTAGTGTCCATAGTGTGTGGCTTTCTCTGACAAATACTGTACTACATCCGAAAACAGTGTCTGTGCAGCGTACTCAAGTTAGGGTTAATAGTGTTCTTGGATGTGGTAGTGCAATGGTGACCACTAACCTGAGACAGGCTGACTCTCTGGCAGGTAGTTGTAGATAGAGTTCGTGACGCCAGTGCCAATTAACGGTGGCACACCGTTTGCTGATAGTAGGAATAACTGAGGAACCGCGTTATGATAAAACAGAACTTGAACTTTACTAGAGTCTTTGATGGTAATCATGCACATCAATGGATGGAAGCGCAGTTCCTTAATACATAGCAGTGCAGAGTAGTTTCAGATGAATAGATCACAGATGAATATAGATTGCAACTCCTCTTAGATCAAGCAGGCCTAATACTGCACAGGGATTTGACTCTCCACTATTTCCTCAGGTTCTATGTAGATACAGGTGACTTCAATTCTTCTGACCTGTCTACTCCTGGGTTACTTTATCATCCAAGGCCCAAATACCTCTTAGACGGCTTCTATCCTTGGTTCTTTACACTTGAGGATTTCCTTGCTACCTGCTGAGGACATTGCAGGAGACCCACACAGACTACTCTGTCTGCACACACTTCACAGACTCACTGTCTGCACTGAACTAACTCTACTCTGCCTGGGCCTACCTATATATAGTGGGGCGTACTATCTCCCTCTAGTGGCTGTAGTAGACACTACCCCTGCAGGCCTGTACGAGGAAATAAATTAAAGGTACATACACGTAATAAACCTTTGCAGTGTCGGGTATTAACACCCGTATGCTGCATACCCCCTTGCTTTGAAATGAGTACGGCCTCGTACTCTAGTGGGGTGTCTCTTTTACACAACAATAGGCATAAAGATACACAGGCAACAATATAAAACATAGCATAAAACGGAAGGGAAACAGGGCGACGTTCTCTTCTTATCAGGAAACCATATGGAACAGGGGCGCTGACCTGGCACAGCGGATGAAAAGGGAATACCAGGATAGTCCATGACAATGAAAAAGTCCATAATAAAATAGAATCAAACGGAATGCAATATAATAGTGCATGGAGGCTCGCACTAGGGAGTCCATTCTGAGCACAAAGTTTTCTTAACGGATAACTTACACAGGAGTTTCCAGGGGGGCGATGCCACCAGCATAGTCAAAGTCTCCCAAATGGGCTGGCGGGCGCCCCTTGGTTACCCGGGTGGATCTCCTTAGAATGGGAGTCTCTTCCTCCCATGGCAACGGGATTGGAGGAAGAACAGAAGGAGCAGAAGGAGCAGGAGGGTCTCCCTCAGTGGGACCCTCGTCACTGGTACCCTGATCCGGCTCCTCTGGAGATGAAAGGCCGGTGGGTGCTGGAGCAGGCACCAACAAGTTTAACCAGGGTGTGAGGAACCAATGGAGTGGTTCAGCATCATTCAATAGATCTGCCACAGCCTGCATAGGCTCCACAGGCTGAGCAGAAAGTCCTGGCACAGGAGACTGGGGTCCGGAGTCTCCAGCAATGGGCCCCTTTGTCATGCAGAGTTTTAGGCGGTTTCTGTGAACAATTTGGGAACCCTTACCCTCTCTGGTGATCTCATAGGTATGGGTTCCAGCATTGGGGATGGCAGATACAACATAGGGAGTCCGCTCCCATTTGCTGTCCAACTTACTGGTGCGGTGGTTATTTTTTAACCATACAACATCCCCACGGCAAGAGGCTCTGCATGGGCTGCCAGATCATAGTCTCTTTGCTGCCGTTCTCGGGCACTTTCCATACGCTCCTGGACAATCTCTTTAGCATTTAACAGGCGCCTTTGGTGTTCAATTACCCAGTCAGTTTTAGGCAGGGGATTTATGGTGTCAGGCACTTGTACATCCAGGGAATGATCCGCAGGCAATTTACCCTGACGTCCGAACATCAGGTAAAAGGGAGTGTACCCGGTGGAACAATGAATGGTATTGTTGTAAGTATACATGAGCTGTGGTAGCAGGTTAGGCCAATCTCCTCTGGTCTCAGGAGGCACGGCTCTCAGCATTTCGATCAAGGTCTGATTCATCTTTTCACAGAGTCCATTACCTTGTGGATGATAGGCCGTGGTCCGGACCTTGTGGCAGTTGTGTAATCGGCACAGCTCCTGGAACAGATGAGACTCAAAGGCGGGTCCCTGGTCGGTGAGGATCTTTTCTGGACAACCGTAGGGCAGGAGGAAGTGCTTCCAGAACAACTCAGCTGTCGTCTTGGCTGTCAGGTCGTTCACAGGCACTGCTACGACAAACTTGGTGAAGTGATCAATAATAGTCATAGCATAGGTATACCCTGAGCGACTGGGCTCCAACTTTACATGATCAATAGCAACAAGTTCAAGAGGGGCGGTACTTACAATAGGATGCAGCGGTGCTCTCTGATCATGGTGTTCACTCTCTTCAGGGCACAGGCTGTACATTCCCGACACCACCTCTCAATGTCCTCTCTCATTCCGACCCAATAGAACCGCCTACGGACAGTGGCCTCAGTCTTTGAACCCCAAAATGTCCAGACCTGTCATGATACATTTCCAAAACCATACCTGCATCTCGACGTGGGATGAGGATCTGGTGCACTCTGTCATTTGATACAGGATCCAGGCTTCTTCGCAGCAATAGGCCTTTTGAAGGAAAAGTTGTTGACGCTGCCTCCACAATTTGGTTAGTTCTGGATCTGCGGTCTTTCATTGAATTCTTTCAGGGGCTCTGCCACTGGTGAGGAAGTCCAGCAGTTCACCGAGAACTCTACTCTCTGATTGCAGCTTAATCCACTTTTCCTTCTCTGGATGCAGGCTTGTTAGAGGATGGAGAATCAGTGGCTCTGTTATTGGCAGCTTGAGCCTGGTCCTGTTGAGCAAACCTGCTATAAAATGCTGGCATTTCTACATCCTCCCAGGCATCCCGCATGTCATCAGGTGCTATCTCAGTGGGGAGCCTTGACAGGGCATCAGCATTATCATTTGAACAGCCAGCCCGGTACTTTACAGTGAAATCGTAATTGGCAAGGCGGGAAGCCCATCTCTGTTCTAAGGCCCCCAGTTTAGCAGTATTCAGGTGAGCCAGAGGATTGTTATCAGTGAATGCAATAAATGGAGTAGCAGCCAAATAGTCCTTGAACTTTTCTGTTACCGCCCACACTAAGGCCAGAAACTCCAATTTGAAAGAGCTGTAGTTCTGATCATTCTTTTCAGCTCCCTTTAAGGATCGGCTGGCGTATGCTATCACTCTCTCTTTTCCCTATTGCACTTGAGCCAGCACCGCTCCCAGGCCTTTCTTACTGGCATCTGTGTAAAGGTGAAATGGCTTACTGTAGTCTGGGTACCCCAGCACGGGAGGCTCAGTCAACTTTTTTTTAACAATTGGAATGCGATCTCTCTCTCTTCATTCCATTCAATGGGGACAGGAGTCCTTGGGCTCTTTTTGGTTGCCCCTCAGGAGTTCCTGGATTGGATCCGCTATTTGAGCAAAGTGGGGGATAAAGCGCCGGTAATAGCCAGCAAAGCTAAGGAAACTCCTCACCTCTTTCACGGTGGTAGGGACTGGCCAATTTCGGACAGCAGCCAACTTATCAGGATCAGGCTGGACCCCTCTCCGCTTACAACATGTCCCAGGTATTTTACAGCAGGTTTCAGCAGGTGACATTTGGACGGTTTAATTTTGAGGCCGTATTTAATAAGGATTTCAAACACCTCAGCTAAGTGCTTTAAATGGTCCTCATACGTTTTAGAATAGATGATAACGTCATCCAGATACAACAGCACCGTCTCAAAGTTCTTGTGGCCTAAACACCGCTCCATTAGTCTTTGGAAAGTCTCAGGGGCATTACACAGTCCGAAAGGCATATAGTTAAATTCGAACAGGCCCATAGGAGTGGTAAAAGCAGTCTTTTCTCTATCCTCAGGGGCCATGGGCACTTGCCAGTACCCGCTGGTTAAGTCTAATGTGGAGAAATAGGCTGAGGAGCCTAGAGCGGTTAGAGACTCCTCAATACGTGGCAATGGATAGGCATCTTTGTGAGTTATCTGATTTATCTTTCTGTAATCTACACAAAAACGGATGCCGCCATCTTTCTTTTTTACTAGAACCAGGGGTGCAGCCCAGGGACTACGGCTGTCCCGGATTACGTTTGAGTCTTTCATTTCTGGGATCATCTCCTTAACAGTTTGGTATGAAGTTGGTGGTATGGGTCTATACCTCTCTTTGATGGGAGGATGAGAGCCAGTGGGTATGGTGTGTTGAATGACACTGACCTCTCCATAGTCCGTTGCATGCTTACTGAAGGCCTGATGGTGTTTCTTTACCAGATTCAGAATTCCCTAGTTGATGTTGGGGGTATCTTCGTCCCTGACATGGAGTTCCTCCCACCAGGGTACTTGTGAGTCGCTCACAGGAAGATGTCCTTGGGCTGCAGCTGGCGGCTTCTCGGTGACAGGCAGCCGGATGACATCCTGGAAGAATACCTGGGAAAGCTGGGCAACAGGGCAGTGCTTAGTAAGCGCAACAGGATGATCACTGAGGTTAATCAGACGGACAGGTACTTTACCTTGGGAGACGGTCACCAGGCACTTGGCAGCTCTCACATAAGGATAGTTCTCCATCTGGATAGGCTCCACCAGGGCTGGATAGTCTTGGCCCTGGACTCCAAGAACGGCACGACACCACAGGAGGGTTTGAGAGTTTGGCGGCAGAGTCACCTGCCTATTATCACGGATCCTGGCGGTACAGATCTCCCCTTTCTCATTAGCAAACCTCTGCTGAGCACACAGTACACTGATAGTCTTTTGGATGGCTCTCTTGGATGCAGACTTAAACCGGTCACTTATACGTCTCCCAGGATCTCTGGGGTGAAACTCCTGATGGGCAGGAGGAAACGGTTTTGGAGGTAGAAGCAATTCCTCTTCTAACATTACTGGTTTTTCCCACTCCTCAAATTTCCTGCACACTTTTTCCAGGCTTTTAGTGAGATGATTAACCTGTTCCACTAACATAGCAACAGTATCGGAGGTTGAAGCCTGAGCTGCTTTGCTGGCCCCCAACTGGTTAATAGTAGGCAGCGTAGGTTTACAAGCTAGGGGCTCAGATGGGGCCACTGGTTCTGCAGGCAGGGTTTGACCCAAAATACTAATGGACAGTTCCTTAAAGTCCAGAAAGGTACTGCTAGGATGTTGGGCAGATAACATTTTCAATTGGGCTTTTAACTGTTCGTTGGATATCCTTGCAATGAACTGTTCCCTCAGGGTCTGGTCTTGGGTATCAGCCTCCCTGGGATCTATCTGAACAACAGCCTCCAAAGCTTCCTGGAGAGATAGAGCAAAATCACGGAGCGACTCACCAGGTTTCTGTTTCTTCCCAAAGAAGCGCATCTTTACTTCGGACGCTGTCCGTGCTTCAAAAGTGGTTCTGAGGCGGCTAAAAATTTGGTCCATGGTGCTCCTCTCAGAGTTAGGCCAGGACATGACTTCTCTGCGGGCTGCCCCTTCTAGCTGGGCTAACAGTATCTCCATCTGCTGTTCTGCATTAACAGGGTATAGTTTGAACAACGCCACCATTTTGTCCTTAAAGTCTTTTAAAGTATGAGGCTCTCCTGTATAGCGGGGAACCATGGGGCCCCAAAATAATATGGCATCGTCAGCGGCATCAGGCTGGTGGCAGTAGTTCCGCCTGTGGCCACAGGCTCCCTGAGGGCAGGCTGCTCGCTTACTTCTGGATCCGACATGGTGGCGCCGCTTGAAAAAGTATTGAGTCGACTGGGGGTGTTGTTAGGAGCAACAGTCTGGCCGGTGCGGTCCCTTTAAGAATGACTCTGGGGCGCGCGCTTTCTGTAGTGTACCCCTATATATTCCCGGCTCTCTCCAGTCCTCCTATAGTACTTTTTATGCCCTCCGGTGTATTCTTACCGGGTCCGCCGGCGATGGAGTATCAGTCCGGCACCCGCCGAGGTTCAACAGGCCAAATCCCGCGAGATCTCGGGCGCCGCGCCGCGCGATGACGTGCAGGGTTCAAAGGCCGGGCCGCGGCGGTGCGTACAGGCGACGTCCTTCCACTGATCACAGGCAAGTGGGCGGGGCGAAGCTTCCCGCTCTTCAGGGGTGGCACCCTGTACACTCCTCTAATGGTGCAGCAAATTTCAGTCCATGAGGTGGGCGGCCATCTTGGGTGCCATTCACCGACAGCAAGCAGGATGGTAAAGAGTTCACAAAAATCACTTTCAAGTACACAGTTCTTTTCCTTATGGTGGCACAACACTGCACAGCGCCTACGGTCCACTTTAGGCAAACTTTTCTGGCCCCACAATGCAAATAAAGTCCCAAAAGTCACTCTGGTCACAGGGCAAACTGGATAAGGCACAAAGTTCACGCTTTTGCACTAACAAGCGTGCGAATCCTGTTCGTGACGCCAAAAGAGAGTGCAGCGTACTCAAGTTAGGGTTAATAGTGTTCTTGGGTGTGGTAGTGCAATGGTGACCACTAACCTGAGACAGGCTGACTCTCTGGCAGGTAGTTGTAGATAGAGTTCGTGACGCCAGTGCCAATTAACGGTGGCACACCGTTTGCTGATAGTAGGAATAACTGAGGAACCGCGTTATGATAAAACAGAACTTGAACTTTACTAGAGTCTTTGATGGTAATCATGCACATCAATGGATGGAAGCGCAGTTCCTTAATACATAGCAGTGCAGAGTAGTTTCAGATGAATAGATCACAGATGAATATAGATTGCAACTCCTCTTAGATCAAGCAGGCCTAATACTGCACAGGGATTTGACTCTCCACTATTTCCTCAGGTTCTATGTAGATACAGGTGACTTCAATTCTTCTGACCTGTCTACTCCTGGGTTACTTTATCATCCAAGGCCCAAATACCTCTTAGACGGCTTCTATCCTTGGTTCTTTACACTTGGAGGATTTCCCTTGCTACCTGCTGAGGACATTGCAGGAAACCCACACAGACTACTCAGCCTGCACACACTTCACAGACTCACTGTCTGCACTGAACTAACTCTACTCTGCCTGGGCCTACCTATATATAGTGGGGCGTACTATCTCCCTCTAGTGGCTGTAGTAGACACTACCCCTGCAGGCCTGTACAAGGAAACAAATTAAAGGTACATACACATAATAAACCTTTGCAGTGTCGGGTATTAACACCCGTATGCTGCAGTGTCTGTAGTGCAAAGTTAAATAATCTGGGCCTAATCTAGTGTCCATAATGTGTTGCTTTCTGTGATATATACAGTACTGCATCCGAAAACAGTGTCTGTAGCACAAATTTAAATAATCTGGGCCTAATCTAGTGTCCTTGAAATGTGCTTTCTGTGACAAATACTGTTCTACATCCAAAACAGTGTGTGTAGCGCAGTTAATTATGTCTGGGCCTAATCTAGTGTCCATAGTGTGTGGCTTCCTGTGACAAATACTGTACTACATCCCGAAACCCAATGTCTGTAGCGCAAATTTAAATAATCTGGGCCTAATTTAGTGTCCATAGTGTGTGGCTTTCTGTGACGTATACTGTATTACATCCGTAAACAGTGTCTTTAACTTAAGAATTAAATAATCTGGGCCTAATCTGGTGTCCATAGCGTGGCTTTCTGTGACATATACTGTACTACATCCGAAAACAGTATCTGTAGAGCAAATTTAAATAGTCTGGGCCAAATCTAGTGTCCACAGTGTGTGGCTTTCTGTGACAATACTGTACTACATCAGAATACAGTGTCTGTAGCACAAATTTAAATTACCTGGTCCTAACCTAGTGTCCATAGTGTGTGGCTTTCTGTGACATATACTGTTCTACATCCAGAACGGTATCTGTAGAGCAAATTTAAATAATCTGGGCCAAATCTAGTGTCCATAGTGTGTGGCTTTCTGTGACAAATACTGTACTACATCCGAAAAGCAGTGTTTATAGAGCAAATTGAAATAATTTGGGATAGATCTAGTGTCCATAATGTGCTTGCTTTCTGCGACATATACTGTACTCCATCCGAAAAACAGTGTCTGTAGCGCAAATTTAAATAAACTGGGCCTAATCTAGTGTCCTTACTGTGTTGCTTTCTGTGACAAATACTGTTCTACATCCGAAACCAATGTCTGTAGCGCAAATTTAAATAATCTCGGCCAAATCTAGTGTCAATAGTGTGTGGCTTTCTGTGACAAATGCTGTACTACATCCGAAGACAGTGTCTGTAGCGCAAATTAAAATAATTTGTGATACTTCTAGTGTCCATAGTGTGTGGCTTTCTGTGACAAATACTGTACTACATCCAAAAACAGAGTTTATAGAGCAAATTGAAATAATTTGGGATAGATCTAGTGTCCATAGTGTGTTGCTTTCTTTGACAAATACTGTACTACATCCAAAAACAGCGTCTGTAGTACCAATTTAAATAATCTGGGCCTAATCTAGTGTCCATAGTGAGTGGCTTTCTGTGACATATACTGTACTACATCCGAAAACAGTGTCTGTAGCGCAAATTTAAATAATTTGTGAAACAACTAGTGTCCATAGTGAGTGGCTTTCTTTGACAAATACTGTACTACATCCAAAAACAGCGTCTGTAGTACCAATTTAAATAATCTGGGCCTAATCTAGTGTCCATAGTGAGTGGCTTTCTGTGACAAATACTGTACTAAATCCAAAAATAGTGTCTGTAGAGCAAATTTAAATAATTTCTGCCACATCTAGTGTCCATAGTGTGTGGCTTTCTGTGACAAATACTGTACTACACCCGAAAACAGTGTCTGTATCGCAAATTTAAATAATCTGGGCCTAATCTAGTGTCCATAGTATGGATGTCTGTGATTTATACTGTACTACATCCAAAAACAGTGTCTGTAGTACAAATTTAAATATTCTAGACCTAATCTATTGTCCTTAGTGTGTGGCTTTCTGTGACAAATACTGTTCTACATCCGAAAACAGTGTGTGTAGCGCAAAGTTAATTAGTCTGGGCCTAATCTAGTGTCCATAGTGTGTGGCTTCCTGTGACAAATACTGTACTACATCCGAAACCAATGTCTGTAGCGAAAATTTAAATAATCTGGGCCTAATCTAGTGTCCATAGTGTGTGGCTTTCTGTGACGTATACTGTACTACATCCGTAAACAGTGTCTTTAGCTTAAAATTAAATAATCTGGGGCTAATATGGTGTCCATAGTGAGTGGCTTTCTGTGACATATACTGTACTTCATCCGAAAACAGTATCTGTAGAGCAAATTTAAATAGTCTGGGCCAAATATAGTGTACACAGTGTGTGGCTTTCTGTGACAAATACTGTACTACATCCGAATACAGTGTCTGTAGCACAAATTTAAATTACCTGGGCCTAACCTAGTGTCCATAGTGTGTGGCTTTCTGTGACATATACTGTTCTACATCCAAAAACAGTGTCTGTAGCACAAATTTAAATAATTTCTTCTACATCTAGTGTCCATAGTGTGTGGCTTTCTATGACAAATACTGTACTACATCCGAAAACAGTGTCTGTAGCGCAAATGTATATAATTTCTGCCACATCTAGTGTCTATAGTGTGTTGGTTTCTGTGACAAATACTGTTCTACATCTAAAAATAGTGTCTGTAGCACAAATTTAAATAATCTGTTGCTAACGTAGTGTGTATAGTGTGTGGCTGTCTGTGACATATACTGTAGTACATCCGAAAACAGTGTCTGTAGCGCAAATTTAAATAATCTGGACCTAATCTAGTTTCCATAGTGTGTGGTTTTCTGTGTCAAATACTGTACTGCATCTGAAAACAGTGTCTGTAGTGCAAATTTAAATTATTTGAGCCACATCTAGGGTCAATAGTTTGTGGCTTTCTATGATAAATACTGTACTTCATCTGAAAACAGTGTCTGTAGCGCAAATTTAAATAATCTGGGCCTAATCTAGTGTCCATAGTGTGTGGCTTTCTGTGACAAATACTGTACTACATATGAAACCAATGTCTGTAGCGCAAATTTAAATAATCTGGGCCTAATCTAGTGTCCATAGTGTGTGGCTTTCTGTGACATATACTGTACTACATCCGAAAACAGTATCTGTAGAGCAAATTTAAATAATCTGGGCCTAATCTAGTGTCCATAGTATGGATGTCTGTGATTTATACTGAACTACATCCAAAAACAGTGTCTGTAGTACAAATTAAAATATTCTAGACCTAATCTAGTGTCCTTAGTGTGTGGCTTTCTGTGACAAATACTGTTCTACATCCGAAAACAGTGTGTTTAGCGCAAAGTTAATTAGTCTGGGCCTAATCTAGTGTCCATAGTGTGTGGCTTCCTGTGACAAATACTGTACTACATCCGAAACCAATGTCTGTAGCGCAAATTTAAATAATCTGGGCCTAACCTAGTGTCCATAGTGTGTGGCTTTCTGTGACAAATACTGTACTACATCCGTAAACAGTGTCTTTAGTTAAAAAATTAAATAATCTGGGCCTAATCTGGTGTTCATAGCGTGGTTTTCTGTGACATATACTGTACTACATCCGAAAACAGTATCTGTAGAGCAAATTTAAATAGTCTGGGCCAAATCTAGTGTCCACAGTGTGTGGCTTTCTGTGACAAATACTGTACTACATCCGAATACAGTGTCTGTAGCACAAATTTAAATTACCTGGGCCTAACCTAGTGTCCATAGTGTGTGGCTTTCTGTGACATATACTGTTCTACATCCGAAAACGGTATCTGTAGAGCAAATTTAAATAATCTGGGCCAAATCTAGTGTCCATAGTGTGTGGCTTTCTGTGACAAATACTGTACTACATCCGAAGACAGTGTCTGTAGCGCAAATTTAAATAATTTGTGATACTTCTAGTGTCCATAGTGTGTTGCTTTCTGTGACATATAAAGTACTCCATCCGAAAACAGTGTCTGTAGCGCAAATTAAAATAATCTGGGCCTAATCTAGTGTCCTTACTGTGTTGCTTTCTGTGACAAATACTGTTCTACATCAGAAAACAGTGTGTGTAGCGCAAAGTTAATTAATCTGGGCCTAATCTAGTGTCCATAGTTTGTGGCTTTCTGTGACAAATACTGTACTACATCTGAAAACAGTGTCTGAAATGCAAAATTTCATAATCTGGGCCTAATCTGGTGTCCATACTGTGTGGCTTTCTGTGACATATACAGTACTCCATCCAAAAACAGCGTCTGTAGCGCAAATTTAAATAATCTAGGCCAAATCTTGTGTCCATACTGTGTGATTTTCTGTGACAAATACTGTACTACATCCAAAAACAGTGTCTGTAGCACAAATTTAAATATTTCTTCTACATCTAGTGTCTATAGTGTGTGGCTTTCTATGACAAATACTGTACTACATCCGAAAACAGCGCCTGTAGCGCAAATTTAAATAATTTCTGCCACATCTAGTGTCTATAGTGTGTTGGTTTCTGTGACAAATACTGTTCTACTTCCGAAAATAGTGTCTGTAGCACAAATTTAAAAAATCTGGTGCTAACCTAGTGTGTATAGTGTGTGGCTGTCTGTGACATATACTGTAGTACATCCGAAAACAGTGTCTGTAACGCAAATTCAAATAATCTGGACCTAATCTAGTTTCCATAGTGTGTGGTTTTCTGTGTCAAATACTGTACTGCATCTGAAAACAGTGTCTGTAGCGCAAATTTAAATAATTTGTGCCACATCTAGAGTCAATAGTTTGTGGCTTTCTGTGATAAATACTGTACTTCATCTGAAAACAGTGTCTGTAGCACAAATTTAAATAATCTGGGCCTAATCTAGTGTCCATAGTGTGTGGCTTTCTGTGACAAATACTGTACTACATATGAAACCAATGTCTGTAGCGCATATTTAAATAAACTGGGCCTAATCTAGTGTCCATAGTGTGTGGCTTTCTGTGTCGTATACTGTACTATATCCGTAAACAGTGTCTTTATCTTAAAATTAAATAATCTGGGCCTAATCCGGTGTCCATAGCTTGGCTTTCTGTGACATATACTGTACTACATCCGAAAACAGTATCTGTAGAGCAAATTTAAATAACCTGGGCCAAATCTAGTGTCTATAATGTGTGGCTTTCTGTGACAAATACTGTACTACATCCGATTACAGAGTCTGTAGCACAAATTTAAATAACCTGGGCCTAACCTAGTGTCCATAGTGTGTGGCTTTCTGTGACAAATACTGTACTAAATCCGAATACCTTGTCTCCAGCGAAAACTTTAAATAATTTGTGATACATCTAGTGTCCACAGGGGAGCACCCAGAAATTTTGTCTAGGGGGGGTCCGAAAAGAAAAAAAATTGTGCAGCGCCAAAAAATTGACCCCGCCCATTTTTCTAAGACCATCCTACATATAATAGGCCACTCCCAACAAACACTGTACAGCTGAAATGATATTGATGAGGATGACGGTAAGAGTCTCACCCTCATTCTACATAGACACACTGTACCTAATACTCCACCATACAGGGCCCAACATAAAGCCCCTGTACTCTCACTGCCCCCCACATAGCTCCGTGGCAGGAGCTGTTGCAGTTTCACTTCCTCCCTCCTAGTCCTGAAGGCACCAAAAGTGGAGTGGAGGAGGAGCTGCGCGATATTAAAGGTGTGTAGGTCCGGGTGGAGGAGCCCGGGTCTACACATCATACCGAGGGGATGGCGTGGGCTGCACTGCCTGCTTCACATTATACAATGGACAACAGCAGGCTACAGCCAGGAAGCTCCTCCGCTCTTCTCCCTCCCCAGATCTTGCTCAAGGCTTGTGATTCCCCCCCACCATCCGCCACCCGCCCCTGGCCTGCCACCTCCTTGGGCCGTCCTCACGTAGCTCTGAATCCTCCTTTTGCAAATGGCAGGAGGAGAAGCCGGTGCATCTCCTATCCTACATAGCGCCACATACCTCCTACATCCAGTGATGTCACCTTTGATGTAGGCGTTCTCTTTTCTCATCTTCTCCATTCAGACCAGACCGCCATGATGATTTTTCACCCATCTCCTGTCTCTGCAGAGATTGACAAATAGACATTAGTTTCCCACTTTTCCATCATCTTCATATCTTCTGAACACCCCATCCTGCCATCCCCAATACTGTTCCCGCTGTGCTCCTCAATACTATACTGCAGAAACTATCCCCTGAAAAATACCTGTACCACACAGATAGTGCCCCCTTCTACAAATATTGGCACACAGTGCTCTAAAAACATAACTGTGCCCAGTATATAGTATCCCTGACACTAATAGAATAAACATATTGTCCCCAAAAATAATTGTGCTAAGCTGATACTGTGTCAGGGTGCCCACCAAAGTAACAGTGCTCACCAAATTCCCACCAATAGAAATAATTCCCTGCCTGAGCACACTTAGTAATAATGCCCTCATAGTGCCCATACTAGTGTGATCATGTTCGCCATAGCCCCCAGTAGTAGTAAAGCTCACCATAATGCCCCCTAGTAGTAATAATTCTCCCTATAATATTACAGTACAAGAAATATACCTGCTTAGTGCCCGCAGTTGAGCTAATGTCCCCATAATGTATGCCAGTATAAAATACCTCTATATAGTGCCCCAGTAAATGCCCCCGTAGTGCTCCTCTCCCACTTGACCATAGTGCCCGATAATTTGCCAGTATAAAATACCCCATCTTAGTGCCCCCAGCACATGCCTCCATGGTGCTTCTCTCCCCCTTCCCCATAGTGCCCCCTATAATATGCCAGCAAAAAATGCCCCTTTGTAGTGCCCCCAGCAGATGCCCCTATAGTGCTCCTCTCCCCCATAATGTGCCAGTAGAAAATGCCCCTTCTTTGTGCCCTTCATATTGTGTCAGTAACAATTCCCTTCTTAGTGCCACCAGATGCCCCCATAGTGCTTCTTTCACCCATAATGCCCTCATAATGTGCCAGTTAAAAATGCCCTTCTTAGTGCCACCAGATGCCCCCATACTGCTCCTCTCCCCCATAGTGCCCCCATAAAGTGCCAGTTAAAAATGCCCCTTCTTAGTGCCACCAGATGCCCCATAGTGATGCCCGGCCCTATAGTGCCTCCCATGTGCCAGTAAAAATACACATTAGTGCCAGCCAGATACCATAGTGCATATAGGGGATATTGTGCCAGTAAAAAAATACCATAGTGACCCCAAATAATGCCCCTATAGTGCCACCAGATGCCCCATAGTGCTGCTCTCCCTATAGTGCCTCCCATAATGTGCCAGTGAAAAATGCCCCCTTAGTGCCACCAGATGCCATAGTGCCCCCATAATATGCCTATAAAAAGCCCCTTTAGAGCCCCCAGATGCCCCCATAGTGCTCCACTCCCCCATAGTGCCCCAAATAATGCCGCTATAGTGCCACCAGATGCCCTAATAGGGCCCCTCCAAAATAAGGCAGTAAAAATGCCCTCAAAATGGGATAGAAATAAATAAATAAATGCCCCCATAATGCTCCACTCCCCCATGGTGTGGTGCCCCAAATAATGCCCCTATAGTGCCGTGCCCCCAAATGGGGCAATAAAAAAATCCACAAGATTCCCCTATAGTATGCCCCAAAATGGGCTACAAATAAATGCCCCCAGATGCCCCCATAGTGCCCTCTACCCAAAACGGGCCAGTGAGAAATGCCCCCATAGTGCCCCCACAAAACAAAATGCCACCAGGTGCCCCCTAAAATGTGCCACCATTAAAAAAACAAAAAAAAACCACTAATACTTACCTTCATGAGGTTAGCAGCAGACCTCTTCCGGCCGCTGTGTGCTGCCCGGCTCAGGCGGCGCGATGATAATGATGTCATCGCGCCACCTGAGCCGGCCTCTGATAGGCTGCAGGCACTAGTGCCTGCAGCCTATCAGAAGAACAGGGAAGGGAGACGCCTCTCCCTCCCCTGCCACAGCACATTGATCTGTATCGCTGTCCTGAGGACGGCAACACAGATCGATGAAAATAGAGATGAACGCTTCCGCAATGGAAGCGCTCATCTCCTACTGCCTCCCCACCGCCGTCTGCAATTGGAACCAGGGCCGCGCCGCCTGTTGCGATTGGCGGTGCGGCCCTGAGTGATTTAAAAAAAACATGGATCTGGGTTCTAGGGGGGGTCCAGACCCCTAAAACCCCCCCTGTCGGTGCGCCCCTGAGTGTCCATAGTGTGTGGCTTTCTCTGACAAATACTGTACTACATCCGAAAACAGAGTCTGTAGCACAAATTTAAATAACCTGGGCCTAACCTAGTGTCCATAGTGTGTGGCTTTCTGTGACAAATACTGTACTAAATCCGAATACCTTGTCTCCAGCGAAAACTTTAAATAATTTGTGATACATCTAGTGTCCATAGTGTGTGGCTTTCTCTGACAAATAATGTACTACATCCGAAAACAGTGTCTGTAGTGCAAAGTTAAATAATCTGGGCCTAATCTAGTGTCCATAATGTGTTGCTTTCTGTGATATATACAGTACTGCATCCGAAAACAGTGTCTGTAGCACAAATTTAAATAATCTGGGCCTAATCTAGTGTCCTTGAAATGTTGCTTTCTGTGACAAATACTGTTCTACATCCGAAAACAGTGTGTGTAGCGCAAAGTTAATTAATCTGGGCCTAATCTAGTGTCCATAGTGTGTGGCTTCCTGTGACAAATACTGTACTACATCCGAAACCAATGTCTGTAGCGCAAATTTAAATAATCTGGGCCTAATCTAGTGTCCATAGTGTGTGGCTTTCTGTGACGTATACTGTATTACATCCGTAAACAGTGTCTTTAACTTAAAATTAAATAATCTGGGCCTAATCTGGTGTCCATAGCGTGGCTTTCTGTGACATATACTGTACTACATCCGAAAACAGTATCTGTAGAGCAAATTTAAATAGTCTGGGCCAAATCTAGTGTCCACAGTGTGTGGCTTTCTGTGACAAATACTGTACTACATCAGAATACAGTGTCTGTAGCACAAATTTAAATTACCTGGTCCTAACCTAGTGTCCATAGTGTGTGGCTTTCTGTGACATATACTGTTCTACATCCGAAAACGGTATCTGTAGAGCAAATTTAAATAATCTGGGCCAAATCTAGTGTCCATAGTGTGTGGCTTTCTGTGACAAATACTGTACTACATCCAAAAGCAGTGTTTATAGAGCAAATTGAAATAATTTGGGATAGATCTAGTGTCCATAATGTGTTGCTTTCTGTGACATATACTGTACTCCATCCGAAAACAGTGTCTGTAGCGCAAATTTAAATAAACTGGGCCTAATCTAGTGTCCTTACTGTGTTGCTTTCTGTGACAAATACTGTTCTACATCCGAAACCAATGTCTGTAGCGCAAATTTAAATAATCTCGGCCAAATCTAGTGTCAATAGTGTGTGGCTTTCTGTGACAAATGCTGTACTACATCCGAAGACAGTGTCTGTAGCGCAAATTAAAATAATTTGTGATACTTCTAGTGTCCATAGTGTGTGGCTTTCTGTGACAAATACTGTACTACATCCAAAAACAGAGTTTATAGAGCAAATTGAAATAATTTGGGATAGATCTAGTGTCCATAGTGTGTTGCTTTCTGTGACATATTCTGTACTTAATCCGAAAACAGTGTCTGTAGCGCAAATTTAAATAATCTGGGCCTAATATAGTGTCCATAGAGTGTCGCTTTCTGTGACATATACTGTACTACATCCGAAAACAGTGTCTGTAGCGCAAATTTAAATAATTTGTGAAACAACTAGTGTCCATAGTGAGTGGCTTTCTTTGACAAATACTGTACTACATCCAAAAACAGCGTCTGTAGTACCAATTTAAATAATCTGGGCCTAATCTAGTGTCCATAGTGAGTGGCTTTCTGTGACAAATACTGTACTAAATCCAAAAATAGTGTCTGTAGAGCAAATTTAAATAATTTCTGCCACATCTAGTGTCCATAGTGTGTGGCTTTCTGTAGACAAATACTGTACTACACCCGAAAACAGTGTCTGTAGCGCAAATTTAAATAATCTGGGCCTAATCTAGTGTCCATAGTATGGATGTCTGTGATTTATACTGTACTACATCCAAAAACAGTGTCTGTAGTACAAATTTAAATATTCTAGACCTAATCTATTGTCCTTAGTGTGTGGCTTTCTGTGACAAATACTGTTCTACATCCGAAAACAGTGTGTGTAGCGCAAAGTTAATTAGTCTGGGCCTAATCTAGTGTCCATAGTGTGTGGCTTCCTGTGACAAATACTGTACTACATCCGAAACCAATGTCTGTAGCGAAAATTTAAATAATCTGGGCCTAATCTAGTGTCCATAGTGTGTGGCTTTCTGTGACTTATACTGTACTACATCCGTAAACAGTGTCTTTAGCTTAAAATTAAATAATCTGGGGCTAATATGGTGTCCATAGTGAGTGGCTTTCTGTGACATATACTGTACTTCATCCGAAAACAGTATCTGTAGAGCAAATTTAAATAGTCTGGGCCAAATATAGTGTCCACAGTGTGTGGCTTTCTGTGACAAATACTGTACTACATCCGAATACAGTGTCTGTAGCACAAATTTAAATTACCTGGGCCTAACCTAGTGTCCATAGTGTGTGGCTTTCTGTGACATATACTGTTCTGCATCCAAAAACAGTGTCTGTAGCACAAATTTAAATAATTTCTTCTACATCTAGTGTCCATAGTGTGTGGCTTTCTATGACAAATACTGTACTACATCCGAAAACAGTGTCTGTAGCGCAAATTTATATAATTTCTGCCACATCTAGTGTCTATAGTGTGTTGGTTTCTGTGACAAATACTGTTCTACATCTAAAAATAGTGTCTGTAGCACAAATTTAAATAATCTGTTGCTAACGTAGTGTGTATAGTGTGTGGCTGTCTGCAGACATATACTGTAGTACATCCGAAAACAGCGTCTGTAGCGCAAATTTAAATAATCTGGACCTAATCTAGTTTCCAGAGTGTGTGGTTTTCTGTGTCAAATACTGTACTGCATCTGAAAACAGTGTCTGTAGTGCAAATTTAAATTATTTGAGCCACATCTAGAGGTCAATAGTTTGTGGCTTTCTATGATAAATACTGTACTTCATCTGAAAACAGTGTCTGTAGCACAAATTTAAATAATCTGGGCCTAATCTAGTGTCCATAGTGTGTGGCTTTCTGTGACAAATAATGTACTACATATGAAACCAATGTCTGTAGCGCAAATTTAAATAATCTGGGCCTAATCTAGTGTCCATAGTGTGTGGCTTTCTGTGACGTATACTGTACTATATCCGTAAACAGTGTCTTTATCTTAAAATTAAATAATCTGGGCCTAATCCGGTTGTCCATAGCGTGGCTTTCTGTGTCATATACTGTACTACATCCGAAAACAGTATCTGTAGAGCAAATTTAAATAATCTGGGCCAAATTTAGTGTCTATAATGTGTGGCTTTCTGTGACAAATACTGTACTACATCCGATTACAGTGTCTGTAGCACAACTTTAAATAACCTGGGCCTAACCTAGTGTCCATAGTGTGTGGCTTTCTGTGACAAATACTGTACTACATCCGAAGACAGTGTCTGTAGCGAAAATTTAAATAATTTGTGATACTTCTAGTGTCCACAGGGAGCACCCAGAAATTTTGTCTAGGGGGGGTCCGAAAAGAAAAAAATTGTGCAGCGCCAAAAAATTGACCCCGCCCATTTTTCTAAGACCATCCTACATATAATAGGCCACTCCCAACAAACACTGTACAGCTGAAATGATATTGATGAGGATGACGGTAAGAGTCTCACCCTCATCCTACATAGACACACTGTACCTAATACTCCACCATACAGGGCCCAACATAAAGCCCCTGTACTCTCACTGCCCCCACATAGCTCCGTGGCAGGAGCTGTTGCAGTTTCACTTCCTCCCTCCTAGTCCTGAAGGCACCAAAAGTGGAGTGGAGGAGGAGCTGCGCGATATTAAAGGTGTGTAGGTCCGGGTGGAGGAGCCCGGGTCTACACATCATACCAAGGGGATGGCGTGTCCTGGCTGCACTGCCTGCTTCACATTATACAATGGACAACAGCAGGCTACAGCCAGGAAGCTCCTCCACTCTTCTCCCTCCCCAGATCTTGCTCAAGGCTTGTGATTCCCCCACCATCCGCCACCCGCCCCTGGCCTGCCACCCCCTTGGGCCGTCCTCACGTAGCTCTGAATCCTCCTTTTGCAAATGGCAGGAGGAGAAGCCGGTGCATCTCCTATCCTACATAGCGCCACATACCTCCTACATCCAGTGATGTCACCTTTGATGTAGACGTTCTCTTTTCTCATCTTCTCCATTCAGACCAGACCGCCATGATGATTTTTCACCCATCTCCTGTCTCTGCAGAGATTGACAAATAGACATTAGTTTCCCACTTTTCCATCATCTTCATATCTTCTGAACACCCCATCCTGCCATCCCCAATACTGTTCCCGCTGTGCTCCTCAATACTATACTGCAGAAACTATCCCCTGAAAAATACCTGTACCACACAGATAGTGCCCCCTTCTACAAATATTGGCACACAGTGCTCTAAAAACATAACTGTGCCCAGTATATAGTATCCCTGACACTAATAGAATAAACATATTGTCCCCAAAAATAATTGTGCTAAGCTGATACTGTGTCAGGGTGCCCACCAAAGTAACAGTGCTCACCAAATTCCCACCAATAGAAATAATTCCCTGCCTGAGCACACTTAGTAATAATGCCCTCATAGTGCCCATACTAGTGTGATCATGTTCGCCATAGCCCCCAGTAGTAGTAAAGCTCACCATAATGCCCCCTAGTAGTAATAATTCTCCCTATAATATTACAGTACAAGAAATATACCTGCTTAGTGCCCGCAGTTGAGCTAATGTCCCCATAATGTATGCCAGTATAAAATACCTCTATATAGTGCCCCAGTAAATGCCCCCGTAGTGCTCCTCTCCCACTTGACCATAGTGCCCCGATAATTTGCCAGTATAAAATACCCCATCTTAGTGCCCCCAGCACATGCCTCCATGGTGCTTCTCTCCCCCTTCCCCATAGTGCCCCCTATAATATGCCAGCAAAAAATGCCCCTTTGTAGTGCCCCCAGCAGATGCCCCTATAGTGCTCCTCTCCCCCATAATGTGCCAGTAGAAAATGCCCCTTCTTTGTGCCCTTCATATTGTGTCAGTAACAATTCCCTTCTTAGTGCCACCAGATGCCCCCATAGTGCTTCTTTCACCCATAATGCCCTCATAATGTGCCAGTTAAAAATGCCCTTCTTAGTGCCACCAGATGCCCCCATACTGCTCCTCTCCCCCATAGTGCCCCATAAAGTGCCAGTTAAAAATGCCCCTTCTTAGTGCCACCAGATGCCCCATAGTGATGCCCGGCCCTATAGTGCCTCCCATGTGCCAGTAAAAATACACATTAGTGCCAGCCAGATACCATAGTGCATATAGGGGATATTGTGCCAGTAAAAAAATACCATAGTGACCCCAAATAATGCCCCTATAGTGCCACCAGATGCCCCATAGTGCTGCTCTCCCTATAGTGCCTCCCATAATGTGCCAGTGAAAAATGCCCCCTTAGTGCCACCAGATGCCATAGTGCCCCCATAATATGCCTATAAAAAGCCCCTTTAGAGCCCCCAGATGCCCCCATAGTGCTCCACTCCCCCATAGTGCCCCAAATAATGCCGCTATAGTGCCACCAGATGCCCTAATAGGGCCCCTCCAAAATAAGGCAGTAAAAATGCCCTCAAAATGGGATAGAAATAAATAAATAAATGCCCCCATAATGCTCCACTCCCCATGGTGTGGTGCCCCCAAATAATGCCCCTATAGTGCCGTGCCCCCAAATGGGGCAGTAAAAAAAATCCACAAGATTCCCCTATAGTATGCCCCCAAAATGGGCTACAAATAAATGCCCCCAGATGCCCCCATAGTGCCCTCTACCCAAAACGGGCCAGTGAGAAATGCCCCCATAGTGCCCCCACAAAACAAAATGCCACCAGGTGCCCCCTAAAATGTGCCACCATTAAAAAAACAAAAAAAAACCACTAATACTTACCTTCATGAGGTTAGCAGCAGACCTCTTCCGGCCGCTGTGTGCTGCCCGGCTCAGGCGGCGCGATGATAATGATGTCATCGCGCCACCTGAGCCGGCCTCTGATAGGCTGCAGGCACTAGTGCCTGCAGCCTATCAGAAGAACAGGAAGGGAGACGCCTCTCCCTCCCCTGCCACAGCACATTGATCTGTATCGCTGTCCTGAGGACGGCAACACAGATCGATGAAAATAGAGATGAACGCTTCCGCAATGGAAGCGCTCATCTCCTACTGCCTCCCCACCGCCGTCTGCAATTGGAACCAGGGCCGCGCCGCCTGTTGCGATCGGCGGTGCGGCCCTGAGTGATTTAAAAAAACATGGATCTGGGTTCTAGGGGGTCCAGACCCTAAAACCCCCTGTCGGTGCGCCCCTGAGTGTCCATAGTGTGTGGCTTTCTCTGACAAATACTGTACTACATCCGAAAACAGAGTCTGTAGCACAAATTTAAATAACCTGGGCCTAACCTAGTGTCCATAGTGTGTGGCTTTCTGTGACAAATACTGTACTAAATCCGAATACCTTGTCTCCAGCGAAAACTTTAAATAATTTGTGATACATCTAGTGTCCATAGTGTGTGGCTTTCTCTGACAAATAATGTACTACATCCGAAAACAGTGTCTGTAGTGCAAAGTTAAATAATCTGGGCCTAATCTAGTGTCCATAATGTGTTGCTTTCTGTGATATATACAGTACTGCATCCGAAAACAGTGTCTGTAGCACAAATTTAAATAATCTGGGCCTAATCTAGTGTCCTTGAAATGTTGCTTTCTGTGACAAATACTGTTCTACATCCGAAAACAGTGTGTGTAGCGCAAAGTTAATTAATCTGGGCCTAATCTAGTGTCCATAGTGTGTGGCTTCCTGTGACAAATACTGTACTACATCCTGAAACCAATGTCTGTAGCGCAAATTTAAATAATCTGGGCCTAATCTAGTGTCCATAGTGTGTGGCTTTCTGTGGCGTATACTGTATTACATCCGTAAACAGTGTCTTTAACTTAAAATTAAATAATCTGGGCCTAATCTAGATTGTCCATAGCGTGGCTTTCTGTGACATATACTGTACTACATCCGAAAACAGTATCTGTAGAGCAAATTTAAATAGTCTGGGCCAAATCTAGTGTCCACAGTGTGTGGCTTTCTGTGACAAATACTGTACTACATCAGAATACAGTGTCTGTAGCACAAATTTAAATTACCTGGTCCTAACCTAGTGTCCATAGTGTGTGGCTTTCTGCTGACATATACTGTTCTACATCCGAAAACGGTATCTGTAGAGCAAATTTAAATAATCTGGGCCAAATCTAGTGTCCATAGTGTGTGGCTTTCTGTGACAAATACTGTACTACATCCAAAAGCAGTGTTTATAGAGCAAATTGAAATAATTTGGGATAGATCTAGTGTCCATAATGTGTTGCTTTCTGTGACATATACTGTACTCCATCCGAAAACAGTGTCTGTAGCGCAAATTTAAATAAACTGGGCCTAATCTAGTGTCCTTACTGTGTTGCTTTCTGTGACAAATACTGTTCTACATCCGAAACCAATGTCTGTAGCGCAAATTTAAATAATCTCGGCCAAATCTAGTGTCAATAGTGTGTGGCTTTCTGTGACAAATGCTGTACTACATCCGAAGACAGTGTCTGTAGCGCAAATTAAAATAATTTGTGATACTTCTAGTGTCCATAGTGTGTGGCTTTCTGTGACAAATACTGTACTACATCCAAAAACAGAGTTTATAGAGCAAATTGAAATAATTTGGGATAGATCTAGTGTCCATAGTGTGTTGCTTTCTGTGACATATTCTGTACTTAATCCGAAAACAGTGTCTGTAGCGCAAATTTAAATAATCTGGGCCTAATATAGTGTCCATAGTGTGTCGCTTTCTGTGACATATACTGTACTACATCCGAAAACAGTGTCTGTAGCGCAAATTTAAATAATTTGTGAAACAACTAGTGTCCATAGTGAGTGGCTTTCTTTGACAAATACTGTACTACATCCAAAACAGCGTCTGTAGTACCAATTTAAATAATCTGGGCCTAATCTAGTGTCCATAGTGAGTGGCTTTCTGTGACAAATACTGTACTAAATCCAAAAATAGTGTCTGTAGAGCAAATTTAAATAATTTCTGCCACATCTAGTGTCCATAGTGTGTGGCTTTCTGTGACAAATACTGTACTACATCCGAAAACAGTGTCTGTAGCGCAAATTTAAATAATCTGGGCCTAATCTAGTGTCCATAGTATGGATGTTCTGTGATTTATACTGTACTACATCCAAAAACAGTGTCTGTAGTACAAATTTAAATATTCTAGACCTAATCTATTGTCCTTAGTGTGTGGCTTTCTGTGACAAATACTGTTCTACATCCGAAAACAGTGTGTGTAGCGCAAAGTTAATTAGTCTGGGCCTAATCTAGTGTCCATAGTGTGTGGCTTCCTGTGACAAATACTGTACTACATCCGAAACCAATGTCTGTAGCGAAAATTTAAATAATCTGGGCCTAATCTAGTGTCCATAGTGTGTGGCTTTCTGTGACTTATACTGTACTACATCCGTAAACAGTGTCTTTAGCTTAAAATTAAATAATCTGGGGCTAATATGGTGTCCATAGTGAGTGGCTTTCTGTGACATATACTGTACTTCATCCGAAAACAGTATCTGTAGAGCAAATTTAAATAGTCTGGGCCAAATATAGTGTCCACAGTGTGTGGCTTTCTGTGACAAATACTGTACTACATCCGAATACAGTGTCTGTAGCACAAATTTAAATTACCTGGGCCTAACCTAGTGTCCATAGTGTGTGGCTTTCTGTGACATATACTGTTCTGCATCCAAAAACAGTGTCTGTAGCACAAATTTAAATAATTTCTTCTACATCTAGTGTCCATAGTGTGTGGCTTTCTATGACAAATACTGTACTACATCCGAAAACAGTGTCTGTAGCGCAAATTTATATAATTTCTGCCACATCTAGTGTCTATAGTGTGTTGGTTTCTGTGACAAATACTGTTCTACATCTAAAAATAGTGTCTGTAGCACAAATTTAAATAATCTGTTGCTAACGTAGTGTGTATAGTGTGTGGCTGTCTGTGACATATACTGTAGTACATCCGAAAACAGCGTCTGTAGCGCAAATTTAAATAATCTGGACCTAATCTAGTTTCCAGAGTGTGTGGTTTTCTGTGTCAAATACTGTACTGCATCTGAAAACAGTGTCTGTAGTGCAAATTTAAATTATTTGAGCCACATCTAGGGTCAATAGTTTGTGGCGTTCTATGATAAATACTGTACTTCATCTGAAAACAGTGTCTGTAGCGCAAATTTAAATAATCTGGGCCTAATCTAGTGTCCATAGTGTGTGGCTTTCTGTGACAAATAATGTACTACATATGAAACCAATGTCTGTAGCGCAAATTTAAATAATCTGGGCCTAATCTAGTGTCCATAGTGTGTGGCTTTCTGTGACGTATACTGTACTATATCCGTAAACAGTGTCTTTATCTTAAAATTAAATAATCTGGGCCTAATCCGGTGTCCATAGCGTGGCTTTCTGTGTCATATACTGTACTACATCCGAAAACAGTATCTGTAGAGCAAATTTAAATAATCTGGGCCAAATTTAGTGTCTATAATGTGTGGCTTTCTGTGACAAATACTGTACTACATCTGATTACAGTGTCTGTAGCACAACTTTAAATAACCTGGGCCTAACCTAGTGTCCATAGTGTGTGGCTTTCTGTGACAAATACTGTACTACATCCGAAGACAGTGTCTGTAGCGCAAATTTAAATAATTTGTGATACTTCTAGTGTCCATAGTGTGTGGCTTTCTGTGACAAATACTGTACTACATCCAAAACCATAGGTTAAAGAATAAATTGAAATAATTTGGGATAGATCTAGTGTCCATAGTGTGTTGCTTTCTGTGACATATTCTGTACTTATTCCGAAAGCAGTGTCTGTAGCGCAAATTTAAATACTCTATGGACACTATATTAGGCCCAGATTGTCACTTTCTGTGACATATATTGTACTACATCCGAAAACAGTGTCTGTAGCGCAAATTTAAAGAATTAGTGAAACAACTAGTATCCATAGTGTGTGGCTTTCTTTGATAAATACTGTACTACATCCAAAAACAGTGTCTGTAGCGCAAATTTAAATAATCTGGGCCTAATCTAGTGTCCATAGTGAGTGGCTTTCTGTGACAAATACTGTACTAAATCCGAAAATAGTGTCTGTAGAGCAAATTTAAATAATTTCTGCCACATCTAGTTTCCATAGTGTGTGGCTTTCTGTGACAAATACTGTACTACACCCGAAAACAGTGTCTGTAGCGCAAATTTAAATAATCTGGGCCTAATCTAGTGTCCATAGTATGGATGTCTGTGATTTATACTGTACTACATCCAAAAACAGTGTCTGTAGTACAAATTTAAATATTCTAGACCTAATCTATTGTCCTTAGTGTGTGGCTTTCTGTGACAAATACTGTTCTACATCCGAAAACAGTGTGTGTAGCGCAAAGTTAATTAGTCTGGGCCTAATCTAGTGTCCATAGTGTGTGGCTTCCTGTGACAAATACTGTACTACATCCGAAACCAATGTCTGTAGCGCAAATTTAAATAATCTGGGCCTAATCTAGTGTCCACATTGTGTGGCTTTCTGTGACTTATACTGTACTACATCCGTAAACAGTGTCTTTAGCTTAAAATTAAATAATCTGGGCCTAATCTGGTGTCCATAGCGTGGCTTTCTGTGACATATACTGTACTACATCCGAAAACAGTATCTGTAGAGCAAATTTAAATAGTCTGGGCCAAATCTAGTGTCCACAGTGTGTGGCTTTCTGTGACAAATATTGTACTACATCAGAATACAGTGTCTGTAGCACAAATTTAAATTACCTGGGCCTAACCTAGTGTCCATAGTGTGTTGCTTTCTGTGACATATACAGTACTCTATCCGAAAACAGTGTCTGTAGCGCAAATTTAAATAATCTGGGCCTAATCTACTGTCCTTAATGTGTTGCTTTCTGTGACAAATACTGTTCTACATCCGAAAACAGTGTGTGTAGCGCAAAGTTAATTAAACTGGGCCTAATCTAGTGTCCATAGTGTGTGGCTTTCTGTGAAAAATACTGTACTACATCTGAAAACAGTGTCTGAAACGCAAAATTTCATAATCTGGGCCTAATCTTGTGTCCATACTGTGTGGCTTTCTGTGACATATACAGTAATCTGTAGCACAAATTTAAATAATCTGGTGCTAACCTAGTGTGTATAGTGTGTGGCTGTCTGTGACATATACTGTAGTACATCTGAAAACAGTGTCTGTAGCACAAATTTAAATAATTTCTTCTACAGCTAGTGTCCATAGTGTGTGGCTTTCTATGACAAATACTGTACTAAATCTGAAAACAGTGTCTGTAGCGCAACTTTAAATAATCTGGTGCTAACCTAGTGTGTATAGTGTGTCGCTGTCTGGGCCTAATCTAGTGTCCATAGTGTGTGGCTTTCTGTGAAAAATACTGTACTACATCTGAAAACAGTGTCTGAAACGCAAAATTTCATAATCTGGGCCTAATCTTGTGTCCATACTGTGTGGCTTTCTGTGACATATACAGTAATCTGTAGCACAAATTTAAATAATCTGGTGCTAACCTAGTGTGTATAGTGTGTGGCTGTCTGTGACATATACTGTAGTACATCTAAAAACAGTGTCTGTAGCACAAATTTAAATAATTTCTTCTACATCTAGTGTCCATAGTGTGTGGCTTTCTATGACAAATACTGTATTAAATCTGAAAACAGCGCCTGTAGCGCAACTTTAAATAATCTGGTGCTAACCTAGTGTGTATAGTGTGTGGCTGTCTGTGACATATACTGTAGTACATCTGAAAACAGTGTCTGTAGCACAAATTTAAATAATTTCTTCTACATCTAGTGTCCATAGTGTGTGGCTTTCTATGATAAATTCTGTACTACATCCGAAAACAGTGTCTGTAGCGCAAATTTAAATAATTTGTGCCACATCTAGTGTCTACAGTGTGTTGGTTTCTGTGACAAATACTGTTCTACATCCGAAAATAGTGTCTGTAGTGCAAATTTAAATAATCTGGACCTAATCTAGTGTCCATAGTGTGTGGTTTTCAATGACAAATACTGTACTGCATCTGCAAACAGTGTCTGTAGTGCAAATTTAAATAATTTGTGCCACATCTAGGGTCAATAGTTTGAGGCTTTCTGTGATAAATACTGTACTTCATCTGAAAACAGTGTCTGTGGCGCAAATTTAAATAATCTGGGCCTAATCTAGTGTCCATAGTGTGTGGCTTTCTTTGACAAATACTGTACTACATCCGAAACCAATGTCTGTAGCGCAAATTTAAATAATCTGGGCCTAATCTAGTGTCCATAGTGTGTGGCTTTCTTTGACAAATACTGTACTACATCCGAAACCAATGTCTGTAGCGCAAATTTAAATAATCTGGGCCTAATCTAGTGTCCATAGTGTGTTGCTTTCTGCGACATATACTGTACTACATCCACAAACAGTATCTGTAGAGCAAATTTAAATAATCTGGGCCAAATCTAGTGTTCATAATGTGTGGCTTTCTGTGAAAAATACTGTACTACATCCGATTACAGTGTCTGTAGCACAAATTTAAATAACCTGGGCCTAACCTAGTGTCCATAGTGTGTGGCTTTCTGTGACATATACTGTACTACATCCGAAAACGTATCGGTAGAGCAAATTTAAATAATTTGTGGACTTCTAGTGACCATAGTGTGTGGCTTTCTGTGACAAATACTGTATTACATCCAAAAACAGAGTTTATAGAGCAAATTGAAATAATTTGGGATAGATCTAGTTTCCATAGTGTGTTGCTTTCTGTGACATATACTGTTCTACATCTGAAAACAGTGTTTGTAATGCAAATTTAAATAATCTGGACCAAATCTAGTGTCCATAGTGTGTGGCTTTCTGTGACAAATACTGTACTAAATCCGAATACATGGTCTGTAGCGAAAAATTTAAATAATTTTGATACATCTAGTGTCCATAGTGTGTGGCTTTCTGTGACAAATACTGTACTACATCCGAAAACATTGTCTGTAGCGCAAAGTTAAATAATCTGGGCCTAATCTAGTGTCCATAATGTGTTGCTTTCTGTGATATATACAGTACTCCATCCGAAAACAGTGTCTGTAGCGCAAATTTAAATAATCTGGGCATAATCTAGTGTCCTTACTGTGTTGCTTTCTGTGACAAATACTGTTCTACATCCGAAAACAGTGTGTGTAGCGCAAAGTTAATTAATCTGGGCCTAATCTAGTGTCCATAGTGTGTGGATTTCTGTGACAAATACTGTACTACATCCGAAACCAATGTCTGTAGCGCAAATTTAAATAATCTGGGCCTAATCTAGTGTCCATAGTGTGTGGCTTTCTGTGACGTATACTGTACTACATACGTAAACAGTGTATTTAGCTTAAAATTAAATAATCTGGGCCTAATCTGGTGTCCATAGCGTGGCTTTCTCTGACATATAGTGTACTACATCCGAAAAACAGTATCTTTAGAGTAAATTTAAATAATCTGTGCCAAATCTAGTGTCCATAGTGTGTGGATTTCTGTGACAAATACTGTACTACATCCGAAACCAATGTCTGTAGCGCAAATTTAAATAATCTGGGCCTAATCTAGTGTCCATAGTGTGTGGCTTTCTGTGACGTATACTGTACTACATACGTAAACAGTGTATTTAGCTTAAAATTAAATAATCTGGGCCTAATCTGGTGTCCATAGCGTGGCTTTCTCTGACATATAGTGTACTACATCCGAAAACAGTATCTTTAGAGTAAATTTAAATAATCTGTGCCAAATCTAGTGTCCATAGTGTGTGGCTTTCTGTGACAAATAGTGTACTACATCCAAAAACAGAGTTTATAGAACAAATTGAAATAATTTGGGATAGATCTACTGTCCATAGTGTGTTGCTTTCTGTGACATATTCTGTACTTAATCCGAAAACAGTGTCTGTAGCGCAAATTTAAATAATCTGGGCCTAATATAGTGTCCATAGAGTGTCGCTTTCTCTGACATATACTGTACTACATCCAAAAACAGTGTCTGTAGCGCAAATTTAAATAATTAGTGAAACAACTAGTGTCCATAGTCAGTGGCTTTCTTTGACAAATACTGTACTCCATCCAAAAACAGTGTCTGTAGTACCAATTTAAATAATCTGGGCCTAATCTAGTGTCCATAGTGAGTGGCTTTCTGTGACAAATACTGTACTAAATCCGAAAATAGTGTCAGTAGAGCAAATTTAAATAATTTCTGCCACATCTAGTGTCCATAGTGTGTGGCTTTCTGTGACAAATACTGTACTACACCCGAAAATAGTGTCTGTAGCGCAAATTTAAATAATCTAGGCCTAATCTAGTGTCCATAGTGAGTGGCTTTCTGTGACAAATACTGTACTAAATCCGAAAATAGTGTGTGTAGAGCAAATTGAAATAATTTCGCCACATCTAGTTTCCATAGTGTGTGGCTTTCTGTGACAAATACTGTACTACATCCGAAAACAGTGTCTGTAGCGCAAATTTAAAAAATCTCGGCCTAATCTAGTGTCAATAGTATGGATGTCTGTGATTTATACTGTACTACATCCAAAAACAGTGTCTGTAGTACAAATTTAAATATTCTAGGCCTAATCTAGTGTCCTTAGTGTGTGGCTTTCTGTGACAAATACTGTTCAACATCCGAAAATAGTGTCTGTAGCGCAAATTTAAATAATCTGTGCCTAATCTAGTGTCCATAGTGTGTGTTTTTCTGTGTCAATTACTGTACTCCATCTGACAACAGTGTCTGTAGTGCAAATTTAAATAATTTGTGCCACATCTTGGGTCAATAGTTTGTGGCTTTCTGTGATAAATACTGTACTTCATCCGAAAACAGTGTCTGTAGCGCAAATTTAAATAATCTGGGCCTAATCTAGTGTCCATAGTGTGTGGTTTTCTGTGTCAATTACTGTACTCCATCTGAAAACAGTGTCTGTAGTGCAAATTTAAATAATTTGTGCCACATCTCAGGACAATAGTTTGTGGCTTTCTGTGATATATACTGTACTTCATCCGAAAATAGTGTCTGTAGCGCAAATTTAAATAATCTGGGCCTAATTTAGTGTCCATAGTGTGTGGTTTTCTGTGTTAATTACTGTACTCCATCTGAAAACAGTCTCTGTAGTGCAAATTTAAATAATTTGTGCCACATCTCGGGTCAATAGTTTGTGGCTTTCTGTGATAAATACTTTACTTCATCCGAAAACTGTGTCTGTAGCGCAAATTTAAATATTCTGGGCCTAATCTAGTGTCCATAGTGTGGCTTTCTGTGCCAAATACTGTACTACATCCGAAAACAGTGTCTGTAGCGCAAATTTGAATATTTTGTGCCACACCTTGTGTCCATAGTGTGTGGCTTTCTGTGACAAATACTGTACTACATCCGCAAACAGTGTCTGTAGCGCATTGATAAATAATCTGGGCCTAATCTAGTGTCCATATTGTGTGGCTTTCTGTGACATATATAGTACTCCATATAAAAACCGTAACTTTAGCGTAAATTTAAATAATCTGGGCTTAATCTAGTGTCCATAGTTTGTCTCTTTCTGTGACAAATACTGTACTGCATCCGAAAACAGTGTGTGTAGCGCAAAGTTAATTAAACTGGGCCTAATCTAGTGTCCATAGTGTGTGGCTTTCTGTGAAAAATACTGTACTACATCTGAAAACAGTGTCTGAAACGCAAAATTTCATAATCTGGGCCTAATCTTGTGTCCATACTGTGTGGCTTTCTGTGACATATACAGTAATCTGTAGCACAAATTTAAATAATCTGGTGCTAACCTAGTGTGTATAGTGTGTGGCTGTCTGTGACATATACTGTAGTACATCTGAAAACAGTGTCTGTAGCACAAATTTAAATAATTTCTTCTACAGCTAGTGTCCATAGTGTGTGGCTTTCTATGACAAATACTGTACTAAATCTGAAAACAGTGTCTGTAGCGCAACTTTAAATAATCTGGTGCTAACCTAGTGTGTATAGTGTGTGGCTGTCTGGGCCTAATCTAGTGTCCATAGTGTGTGGCTTTCTGTGAAAAATACTGTACTACATCTGAAAACAGTGTCTGAAACGCAAAATTTCATAATCTGGGCCTAATCTTGTGTCCATACTGTGTGGCTTTCTGTGACATATACAGTAATCTGTAGCACAAATTTAAATAATCTGGTGCTAACCTAGTGTGTATAGTGTGTGGCTGTCTGTGACATATACTGTAGTACATCTAAAAACAGTGTCTGTAGCACAAATTTAAATAATTTCTTCTACATCTAGTGTCCATAGTGTGTGGCTTTCTATGACAAATACTGTATTAAATCTGAAAACAGCGCCTGTAGCGCAACTTTAAATAATCTGGTGCTAACCTAGTGTGTATAGTGTGTGGCTGTCTGTGACATATACTGTAGTACATCTGAAAACAGTGTCTGTAGCACAAATTTAAATAATTTCTTCTACATCTAGTGTCCATAGTGTGTGGCTTTCTATGATAAATTCTGTACTACATCCGAAAACAGTGTCTGTAGCGCAAATTTAAATAATTTGTGCCACATCTAGTGTCTACAGTGTGTTGGTTTCTGTGACAAATACTGTTCTACATCCGAAAATAGTGTCTGTAGTGCAAATTTAAATAATCTGGACCTAATCTAGTGTCCATAGTGTGTGGTTTTCTGTGACAAATACTGTACTGCATCTGAAAACAGTGTCTGTAGTGCAAATTTAAATAATTTGTGCCACATCTAGGGTCAATAGTTTGAGGCTTTCTGTGATAAATACTGTACTTCATCTGAAAACAGTGTCTGTGGCGCAAATTTAAATAATCTGGGCCTAATCTAGTGTCCATAGTGTGTGGCTTTCTTTGACAAATACTGTACTACATCCGAAACCAATGTCTGTAGCGCAAATTTAAATAATCTGGGCCTAATCTAGTGTCCATAGTGTGTGGCTTTCTTTGACAAATACTGTACTACATCCGAAACCAATGTCTGTAGCGCAAATTTAAATAATCTGGGCCTAATCTAGTGTCCATAGTGTGTTGCTTTCTGTGACATATACTGTACTACATCCACAAACAGTATCTGTAGAGCAAATTTAAATAATCTGGGCCAAATCTAGTGTTCATAATGTGTGGCTTTCTGTGAAAAATACTGTACTACATCCGATTACAGTGTCTGTAGCACAAATTTAAATAACCTGGGCCTAACCTAGTGTCCATAGTGTGTGGCTTTCTGTGACATATACTGTTCTACATCCGAAAACGTATCGGTAGAGCAAATTTAAATAATTTGTGGACTTCTAGTGACCATAGTGTGTGGCTTTCTGTGACAAATACTGTATTACATCCAAAAACAGAGTTTATAGAGCAAATTGAAATAATTTGGGATAGATCTAGTTTCCATAGTGTGTTGCTTTCTGTGACATATACTGTTCTACATCTGAAAACAGTGTTTGTAATGCAAATTTAAATAATCTGGACCAAATCTAGTGTCCATAGTGTGTGGCTTTCTGTGACAAATACTGTACTAAATCCGAATACATGGTCTGTAGCGAAAAATTTAAATAATTTTTGATACATCTAGTGTCCATAGTGTGTGGCTTTCTGTGACAAATACTGTACTACATCCGAAAACATTGTCTGTAGCGCAAAGTTAAATAATCTGGGCCTAATCTAGTGTCCATAATGTGTTGCTTTCTGTGATATATACAGTACTCCATCCGAAAACAGTGTCTGTAGCGCAAATTTAAATAATCTGGGCATAATCTAGTGTCCTTACTGTGTTGCTTTCTGTGACAAATACTGTTCTACATCCGAAAACAGTGTGTGTAGCGCAAAGTTAATTAATCTGGGCCTAATCTAGTGTCCATAGTGTGTGGATTTCTGTGACAAATACTGTACTACATCCGAAACCAATGTCTGTAGCGCAAATTTAAATAATCTGGGCCTAATCTAGTGTCCATAGTGTGTGGCTTTCTGTGACGTATACTGTACTACATACGTAAACAGTGTATTTAGCTTAAAATTAAATAATCTGGGCCTAATCTGGTGTCCATAGCGTGGCTTTCTCTGACATATAGTGTACTACATCCGAAAACAGTATCTTTAGAGTAAATTTAAATAATCTGTGCCAAATCTAGTGTCCATAGTGTGTGGATTTCTGTGACAAATACTGTACTACATCCGAAACCAATGTCTGTAGCGCAAATTTAAATAATCTGGGCCTAATCTAGTGTCCATAGTGTGTGGCTTTCTGTGACGTATACTGTACTACATACGTAAACAGTGTATTTAGCTTAAAATTAAATAATCTGGGCCTAATCTGGTGTCCATAGCGTGGCTTTCTCTGACATATAGTGTACTACATCCGAAAACAGTATCTTTAGAGTAAATTTAAATAATCTGTGCCAAATCTAGTGTCCATAGTGTGTGGCTTTCTGTGACAAATAGTGTACTACATCCAAAAACAGAGTTTATAGAACAAATTGAAATAATTTGGGATAGATCTACTGTCCATAGTGTGTTGCTTTCTGTGACATATTCTGTACTTAATCCGAAAACAGTGTCTGTAGCGCAAATTTAAATAATCTGGGCCTAATATAGTGTCCATAGAGTGTCGCTTTCTCTGACATATACTGTACTACATCCAAAAACAGTGTCTGTAGCGCAAATTTAAATAATTAGTGAAACAACTAGTGTCCATAGTCAGTGGCTTTCTTTGACAAATACTGTACTCCATCCAAAAACAGTGTCTGTAGTACCAATTTAAATAATCTGGGCCTAATCTAGTGTCCATAGTGAGTGGCTTTCTGTGACAAATACTGTACTAAATCCGAAAATAGTGTCAGTAGAGCAAATTTAAATAATTTCTGCCACATCTAGTGTCCATAGTGTGTGGCTTTCTGTGACAAATACTGTACTACACCCGAAAATAGTGTCTGTAGCGCAAATTTAAATAATCTAGGCCTAATCTAGTGTCCATAGTGAGTGGCTTTCTGTGACAAATACTGTACTAAATCCGAAAATAGTGTGTGTAGAGCAAATTGAAATAATTTCGGCCACATCTAGTTTCCATAGTGTGTGGCTTTCTGTGACAAATACTGTACTACATCCGAAAACAGTGTCTGTAGCGCAAATTTAAAAAATCTCGGCCTAATCTAGTGTCAATAGTATGGATGTCTGTGATTTATACTGTACTACATCCAAAAACAGTGTCTGTAGTACAAATTTAAATATTCTAGGCCTAATCTAGTGTCCTTAGTGTGTGGCTTTCTGTGACAAATACTGTTCAACATCCGAAAATAGTGTCTGTAGCGCAAATTTAAATAATCTGTGCCTAATCTAGTGTCCATAGTGTGTGTTTTCTGTGTCAATTACTGTACTCCATCTGACAACAGTGTCTGTAGTGCAAATTTAAATAATTTGTGCCACATCTTGGGTCAATAGTTTGTGGCTTTCTGTGATAAATACTGTACTTCATCCGAAAACAGTGTCTGTAGCGCAAATTTAAATAATCTGGGCCTAATCTAGTGTCCATAGTGTGTGGTTTTCTGTGTCAATTACTGTACTCCATCTGAAAACAGTGTCTGTAGTACAAATTTAAATAATTTGTGCCACATCTCAGGACAATAGTTTGTGGCTTTCTGTGATATATACTGTACTTCATCTGAAAATAGTGTCTGTAGCGCAAATTTAAATAATCTGGGCCTAATTTAGTGTCCATAGTGTGTGGTTTTCTGTGTTAATTACTGTACTCCATCTGAAAACAGTCTCTGTAGTGCAAATTTAAATAATTTGTGCCACATCTCGGGTCAATAGTTTGTGGCTTTCTGTGATAAATACTGTACTTCATCCGAAAACTGTGTCTGTAGCGCAAATTTAAATATTCTGGGCCTAATCTAGTGTCCATAGTGTGGCTTTCTGTGCCAAATACTGTACTACATCCGAAAACAGTGTCTGTAGCGCAAATTTGAATATTTTGTGCCACACCTTGTGTCCATAGTGTGTGGCTTTCTGTGACAAATACTGTACTACATCCGCAAACAGTGTCTGTAGCGCATTGATAAATAATCTGGGCCTAATCTAGTGTCCATAGTGTGTGGCTTTCTGTGACATATATAGTACTCCATATAAAAACCGTAACTTTAGCGTAAATTTAAATAATCTGGGCTTAATCTAGTGTCCATAGTTTGTCTCTTTCTGTGACAAATACTGTACTGCATCTGAAAACAGTGTCTGTAGCGCAAATTTAAATAATCTGGGCCTAACCTAGTTTCCATAGTGTGTGGCTTACTGTGACATATACTGTACTACATCCTAAAACAGGGTCTGTAGCGCAAATTTAAATATTCTGTGCCTAACGTAGTGTCCATAGTGTGTGGCTTTCTGTGACATATACTGTACTACATCCGGAAATATTATCTGTAGTGCAAATTTAAATAATCTTGGCCACATCTAGTGTCCATAGTGTGTGGCTCTGTGTGACAAATACTGTACTACATCCGAAAACAATGTCTGTAGCGCAAATTGAAATAATGTGGAATAGATCTAGTGTCCATAGTGTGTTGCTTTCTGTGACAAATACTGTTCTACATCTGAAAACAGTGTGTGTAGCGCAAAGTTATTTAATCTGGGCCTAATCTAGTGTCCATAGTGTGTGGCTTTCTGTGACGTATACTGTACTACACCCGAAAACAGTGTCTGTAGTTAAAATGTAAATAATCTGGGCCTAATCTAGTGTCTATAGTGTGTGGCTTTCTGTGTCATATACAGTACTACATCCTAAACCGTGTCTGTAGCGCAAATTTAAATAATCCGGGCCTAATCTAGTGTCCATAGTGTGTGGCTTTCTGTGACATATACTGTACTACATCCGAAAACAGTGTCTGTAGCGCAAATTTAAATAATCTGGGCCTAATCTAGTGTCCATAGTGTGTGGCTTTTTTATGACAAATACTGTACTACATTCGAAAACAGTGTCTGTAGCGCAAATTTAAAGAATCTGTGCCTAATCTAGTGTCCATAGTGTGTGGCTTTCTGTTTTCATATATAGTACTACACCTGAAAACAGTGTCTGTAGCGCAAATATAAATAATTTGTGCCACAGCTAGTGTCCATAGTGTGTTTCTTTTTGTGACAAATACTGTACTACATCTTAAAACAGTGTCTGTAGCAGCTCAAATTTAAATAATCTGGGCCTAATCTAGCGTCACTATTGTGTGGCTTTCTGTGAAATCCTACTGTACTACATCCAAAAACAGTGTCTGTAGCTCAAATTTAAATAATCTGGGCCTTAAGCTAGTATCCATAATGTGTTTCTTTCTGTGAAATCCACTGTACTACATCTAAAAAAAGTGTCTGTAGCGCACATTCAAATAATTTGTTCCACATCTAGTTTCCATAGTGTGTGGCTTTCTATGACAAATACTGCACTACATCTGAAAACAGTGTCTGTAGTGCAAATTTAAATACTTTTGGCCTAATCTAGTGTCCATAGTGTGTGGCTTTTTGTGACAAATACTGTACTACATCTAAAAACAGTTTCTGTAGTGCAAAATTAAATAATCTAGGCCTGATCTAGTGTCCATAGTTTGTGTCTTTCTGTGACAAATACTGTACTACATCCGAAAACAGTGTCTGTAACACAAATTTAAATAATCTAGGCCTAATTTAGGGTCCATAGTGTGTGGCTTTTTGTGAGAAATACTGTATTATGTCTGAAAACAATGTCTGTAACACAAATTTAAATAATCTAGGCCTAATTTAGGGTCCATAGTGTGTGGCTTTCTGTGACATATAATGTACTACATCTGAAAACAGTGTCTGTAGTGAAAATTTTAATAATCTAGGCCTAATATAGTGTCCATAGTGTATGGCTTTCTGTGACATATACTGTACTACATCCGAAAACAGTTTCTGTAGCGCAAATTTATATAATCTAGGCCTAATCTAGTGTCCATATTGTGTGGCTTTCTGTGACATATACTGTACTACATCTGAAAACAGTGTCTGTATTGCAAATTTAAATAATCTGGGACTAATTTATTGTCCATAGTGTGTGGATTTCTGTGTCATATACTTTACTACATACGAAAAGAGTGTCTGTAGTGCAAATTTTAATAATCCGGGCCTAATCTAGTGTTCATAGTGTGTGATTTTCTGTGACAAATACTGTACTACATCCGAAAACAGTGTCTGTAGTGCAAATTTAAATAATCCGGGCCTAATCTAGTGTCCATAGTGTGTTGCTTTCTGTGACAAATACTGTACTACATCTGAAAGCAGTGTCTGTAGTGCAAATTTAAATAATCTACGTCTAATCTAGTGTCCATAGTGTGTGGCTTTCTGTGACATATGTTGTACTACATCCGAAAACAGTTTCTCTAGTTGCTAATTTAAATAATCTAGGCCTAATCTAGTGTCCATAGTGTGTGGCTTTCTGAGAAATATACTGTACTACATCTGAAAACAGTGTCTGTAGTGCAAATTTAAATAATTTGTTCCACATCTAGTGTCTATAGTGTGTGGTTTCTGTGACATATACTGTACTACATCCGATAAACAGTGTCTGTAGCTCAAAATTTAAATAATCTGGGCCTAATCTAGTGTCCATAGTGTGTGGCTTTCTGTGACATATACTGTACTACATCCGAAAACAGTGTCTGTAGCGCAAATTTAAATAATCTGGGCCAAATCTAGTGTCCATAGTGTGTGGCTTTCTGTGACAAATACTGTACTACATCCGAAAACAGTGTCTGTAGCACAAATTTAAATAATCTGGGCATAATCTATTGTCCATAGTGTGTTGCTTTCTGTGACATATTCTGTACTTAATCCGAAAACAGTGTCTGTAGCGCAAATTTAAATAATCTGGGCCTAATATGGTGTCCATAGAGTGTCGCTTTCTGACATATACTGTACTACATCCGAAAACAGTGTCTGTAGCGCAAATTTAAATAATTAGTGAAACAACTAGTGTC
Source organism: Bufotes viridis (assembly GCA_033119425.1). Classification (NCBI taxonomy): domain Eukaryota; kingdom Metazoa; phylum Chordata; class Amphibia; order Anura; family Bufonidae; genus Bufotes; species Bufotes viridis. The sequence goes on from CM065592.1 coordinate 309,744,907, forward strand.
CATAGTGTGTGGCTTTCTTTGACAAAACTGTACTCCATCCAAAAACAGTGTCTGTAGTACCAATTTAAATAATCTGGGCCTAATCTAGTGTCCATAGTAACTGGCTTTCTGTGACAAATACTGTACTAAATCCGAAAATAGTGTCTGTAGCGCAAATTTAAATAATTCTGCCACATCTAGTGTCCATAAGGTGTGGCTTTCTGTGACAAATACTGTACTACACCCGAAAATAGTGTCTGTAGCGCAAATTTAAATAATCTAGGCTTAATCTAGTGTCCATAGTGAGTGGCTTTCTGTGACAAATACTGTACTAAATCTGAAAATAGTGTGTGTAGAGCAAATTGAAATAATTTCTGCCACATCTAGTTTCCATAGTGTGTGGCTTTCTGTGACAAATACTGTACTACATCCGAAAACAGTGTCTGTAGCGCAAATTTAAATAATCTTGGCCTAATCTAGTGTCCATAGTATGGATGTCTGTGATTTATACTGTACTACTTCCAAAAACAGTGTCTGTAGTACAAATTTAAATATTCTAGGCCTAATCTAGTGTCCTTAGTGTGTGGCTTTCTGTGACAAATACTGTTCTACATCCGAAAATAGTGTCTGTAGAGCAAATTTAAATAATCTTGTGCTAACCTAGTGTGTATAGTGTGTGGCTTTCTGTGACATTTACTGTAGTACATCCGAAAACAGTGTCTGTAGCTCAAATTTAAATAATCTGGGCCTAATTTAGTGTCCATACTGTGTGGTTTTCTGTGTTAATTACTGTACTCCATCTGAAAACAGTCTCTGTAGTGCAAATTTAAATAATTTGTGCCACATCTCGGGTCAATAGTTTGTGGCTTTCTGTGATAAATACTGTACTTCATCCGAAAACTGTGTCTGTAGCGTAAATTTAAATATTCTGGGCCTAATCTAGTGTCCATAGTGTGTGGCTTTCTGTGCCAAATACTGTACTACATCCGAAAACAGTGTCTGTAGCACAAATTTGAATATTTTGTGCCACACCTTGTGTCCATAGTGTGTGGCTTTCTGTGACAAATACTGTACTACATCCGACAAACAGTGTCTGTAGCGCATTGATAAATAATCTGGGCCTAATCTAGTGTCCATAGTGTGTGGCTTTCTGTGACATATATAGTACTCCATATAAAAACCGTAATTTTAGCGTAAATTTTAATAATCTGGGCTTAATCTAGTGTCCATAGTTTGTCTCTTTCTGTGACAAATACTGTACTGCATCTGAAAACAGTGTCTGTAGCGCAAATTTAAATAATCTGGGCCTAACCTAGTTTCCATAGTGTGTGGCTTACTGTGACATATACTGTACTACATCCTAAAACAGTGTCTGTAGCGCAAATTTAAATATTCTGTGCCTAACGTAGTGTCCATAGTGTGTGGCTTTCTGTGACATATACTGTACTACATCCGGAAATATTATCTGTAGTGCAAATTTAAATAATCTGGTCCACATCTAGTGTCCATAGTGTGTGGCTCTGTGTGACAAATACTGTACTACATCCGAAAACAATGTCTGTAGCACAAATTGAAATAATGTGGAATAGATCTAGTGTCCATAGTGTGTTGCTTTCTGTGACAAATACTGTTCTACATCCGAAAACAGTGTCTGTACTGCAAATTTAAATAATTTTTGCTACAACTGGTGTCCATAGTGTGTGGCTTTCTGTGACAAATACTGTACTACATCCGAAAACAGTGTCTGTAGCGAAAATTTAAATAATTTGTTCCACATCTTGTGTCCATAGTGTGTGGCTTTCTGTGGCAAATACTGTACTACAACCGAAAACAGTGTCTGTAGCGCAAATTTAAATAATCTGCGCCTAACCTAGTGTCCATAGTGTGCTGCTTTCAGACAAATACTATACTTCATCCTAAAACAGTGTCTGTAGCACAAATTTAAATAATCTGGGCCTAATCTTGTTACCATAGTGTGTGGCTTTCTGTGACAAATACTGTACTACATCCGAAAACAGTGTCTGTAGCACAAATATAAATATTTTGTGCCACTTCTAATGTCCATAGCGTGTGGCTTTCTGTGACAAATACTGTAATACATCCGAAAACAGTGTCTGTAGTACAAATTTAAATAATCTTCGCCTAATCTAGAGTCCTTAGTGTGTGGCTTTCTGTGACAAATACTGTCCTACATCTGAAAACAGTGTCTGTAGAGCAATGTTAAATAATCTGGGCCTAATCTAGTGTCCATAGTGTGTGGATTTCTGTGACATATACTGTACTCCATCCGAAAACTTTTTCTTTAGCGTAATTTTAAATCATCTGGGCCTAATCTAGTGTCCATAGTGTGTGGCTTTCTGTGACAAATACTGTACTACATCTGAATACAATGTCTGTAGCGCAAATTTAAATAATTTCTACCACATCTAGTGTCCATAGTCAGGCTCGGACTGACCCACCGGGGAGGTGGGGAATTTCTCGGTGTGCCCCGGCACTGTAAGTGAGCCTTCATGTTTGAAAGCTCACTGTCACTTTCCTTAAGCTGCAGGCTTGGCATACCCAGATGAAGATGCTCATGAGCTGCGTGGAGGGGCCCGCCTCCTGTCTTCACGGGCCCTGCCACCTTAACATATACATGATCCCCAGCCACAATCTACAAAGATGTCCATCAGTTGGGGGCCCACCATGCTGCCCCAAGTAGTTAGTAAAAGCAGTCCTTCCTTACTGAATAGGAAGGCTGATAAATCGGAGGACAGCCTATGAGTACTTTTAGCTTATAGGGGTGCATACAGCCAGCACTTCCTGTCAGTGAGCTTATATCCCCATGTTCTGATTTTCACAAAAATCATGGCAAAATGCGACGTTTTTTTTACCGCGATTTTTGTGAAAATCAGAACATGGGGATATAAGCTCACTGACAGAAGCATGGCTGATGCACCCTACTAAAGTACCCATAGGCTGTCCTCCGATTTATCAGCCTTCCTATTCAGTATGGAAGCACTGCTGCTACAAGTGGGAGGACACAAAAGGATGCTGCAGCCACAATACTCAGGGTGAAGCAGGTATGGGAAATCTATACTATACAGCATGTATTGGGGTGTTAAAGGATGCCTTCATATGTAAAAGCGTATATAAGACCATGTCTTCATATGTAGTCTGTTTAAGACCATGCCTTCTAATGTAAAATTGTGCACTACACACCAACTTTGGCTCACAACACGCACTACTGTGCAGCCAGAAATTACAGCAACACAGTGAATAGGGTTGTGATTCAACAGTCACCCCATTCACTTAAAGGGGTTATCCAAGAATATTAAATTCCCCCCATATGCCGGGCCTTTCACAATAAATCTACTTACCTGGCTCCCCTCTCCCTGTGCCGTTCCTGGTCCCCGCACAGCAGCTGCACCTTCTCCCCGTGGGGGAGCAGCGTATGGCAGCCTAGCGTCACCCGCGATACTAGGGAGGCTCGTCCGCGTCACCGCCTGCCATTGGCTGCTCTCCCCCCGACACCAGATGTTTTGATCCGTGCACGTGGAGAAGCAGCAGCGGCGGTGCGGGGACCAGGAGCAGTGCAGGGAGCCAGGTAAGTAGATTCAGTGTGAGGGGCCTGGCATATAGAGGAATTGTGATTCTTGGATAACCTCGCTAACTAGTACTGCATTGCTGTGCAACATGTGTCACAGGCCAATGTTGCTGTGGCCCAAGCTTTAATGTGTGTCTATGTGGGTAAAAGTGCCTGCCTGTGCATGTTGCATATAAAAGTGTGCCTTTATGTGTAGAAACATAAATTCACTACCGTAAAATAGTAGTGTGCTACACTGGTTTTCCAAGTTATTTTTCTGTTTGGGGGAATGGCAGGAACATGAATATAATAATAATTCTTAGGAATGTTTTTTCTTTTTCTTAAAGGGGTTGTCTCATCTAAGAAAATGGGGGCATATTGCTAGGATATTCCCCCATTGTCTGATAGGTGCATGTCTACACTAAGAACGGAGTAGGGAAGGTGGTGGCTGGAGGACCCCAGGTCCAGCCACCCCCAAGCACTCTCCCCTAGGACTGAGTGGGAGCACACAGCACTTGCGTGGCCACCGCTCCCATTTATTTCTATGGCGGCCCCATAAAAATGAATGGAGGGCTACTGCGCATGCGCAGTGCGTCCTTCACAACCTTCAGGGGTCCGTTCACTTCTGGGACCCGCACCTATTAGACAATGAGGGCATATCCTAGAGACATGCCCTCCATTGTTTGAGATGACAATAACCCTTTAAAAACACACTCTAGTCCTCCTTTTGATCTAAACACATGTAGGGGAAAACAATCACCCAAATGTGAAGTAAAAGGGAATGTATTTTGGGGATAGATAGAAGCTTAGTGCAACTTAGTGATTTCATAAGAAACAAAACTGCATATGATTTGCATGAAACAGTTGACAAATTTCCCATCAAAATTAGACATTTCGAGGGGCATGGCTTGGCTTCCATGCGGGATAGACGCAGCTAGACATTTACCGGCGTTTACCTGCCTCAACGACTAATTTAAGCGAAAATCCGGTACAAAAGTCGACTAAGGAGGCTTCTAAACGAGGGAAGAAGCATCTTAGCCCTAAGTGAAGCACTTACAAAGAACTTCAACATTAAGAAAAGACCAGGAAAGTCCGGATCCCTGAGAACGACGACAGAGCGGTAAGAGTGAAGGCGCGAACACTAAAGCGTGGTGAGGAGCGACGAGAGAGGCTCTAGCAGACACCCACCTCTTCTGAATGTTCAGCGGACACAATCGCAGTGCAGACGGCGTAAAGATCTAGGGATACCTTCAGCAACATCGATCGCGATACCTCCGGCGACACCAGCTGACAACAGACTTTCTGACAGAGGAGAAGGGAACAAGCGCTGCCGGTCTAGTGGAGGCAGAGGAGAACAGAAGAGCGCACAAGGCCTAAACATCAGAAAAGATACATGCATGCGTCCGCAGCCACGTGGCAGCTCTCAAGACAGCACAAGTGAGCAGAGACACCAAGAGGTATAACAGCAGCAACCAGAGAGCAGACCGGGCGACAGCCACTGAGCAACAATATATAGAGGTAGCGGAGGGAGGTCACGGGAATAGGAGCCCTAATACAAATACTGATAAGGTCTGCCACCCAGGGACTGGGCCCGAATCCCTGCACGTGTGTGCACACTTGGAAAAACAAAACAAACAAAAAAACACTCCATATATAGACCCACTCCAAATAGTACTTTATAAGCATTCCTGCACTCCCAACCATCAACTGTTTAAGAAATATTGCTTAAATCAAGTCATCAGCTAATCACCAACTAAACTGAAGACAGCAAACTCAAGCAGCTATAAAGTTATTGTGTACCGGGCATAAAAGCATTGCATATTATATACAGCCTATCTATACTCAGCAAATCACCAACTAAACTGAAGACAGCAAACTCAAGCAGCTATAAAGCTATTGTGTACCGGGCATAAAAGCATTAAATATTATATACGGCCTATCTATACTCAGCAAAGCTCCAACTAAACTGAAGACAGCAAACTCAAGCAGCTATAAAGTTATTGTGTACCGGGCATAAAAGCATTGAATATTATATACAGCCTATCTATACTCAGCAAATCACCAACTAAACTGAAGACAGCAAACTCAAGCAGCTATAAAGCTATTGTGTACCGGGCATAAAACGATTGAATATTATATACAGCCTATCTATACTCAGCAAAGCTCCAACTAAACTGAAGACTGCAAACTCAAGCAGCTATAAAGTTATTGTGTACCGGACATAAAAACATTGAATATTATATATAGCCTATCTATACTCAGCAAATTCTTCCAATCTGACCACACAGAAGAGATAAGAAGAATTTAATTTAAAAAAAAATATAATAATCAGTGGCGGGTGAATTACTATGCATAATAGCAAACACAACCATCCTTACCAAACTAGAGGTATAAACCTATCTGATCAGCACAATACCTCAGAAAAAAAAACACCTAAAATCCCACATTATAACTGTGACGACTATATAACATTTCCCGAAATGTATGGCTCACAAAGAAACAGAGCGAGTGGTCATAAATCCAAAATGAACAAACCCGCAAACAACAGACTCTCAGTAATTGAGACCCTAGAAGATAACATAGAAGACGAAGTACGCTCAGATAATTCTTTAGAAACCTCCAGCCCGCTCAAACAAAGAGCCAAAATAGATACAAAAAAAGACCCCCTGAACAAATCAGAACCCCCCCCGCCGCTGCGGACGAGGAAATAACGGGTCCACAACCTGATGCGGACTTAAACTCCATTACAGCAACAGACAAAACAGCTTCTGAATTCTTCATTAAGGAAACAATTCTCCTCCTTCATAAATCTTTTACTAAAGAAATCAGTAGCGCTCTTACAGCAACAAACGCGAAGTTAGGAAAAATGGAGTCAAAAATCTCCCACATTGAGAATAAAATAAAACAAGTTTGCAAATCACATAACGCTATAGCGGATGTCACTAACGCAAATACCGACGACATTGAAAGATTACAAATGAAGCTAGCGGACCTAGAAGATCGCAATAGGCGAAACAACTTAAAATTAAGAGGTATCCCTGAAAGTATTCAACCAGCAGACCTCACAAATTACTTACAGAGACTGATTACAGCAGTTCTCCCAGATTGCTCTTAACACGATCTTGAAATTGATAGAGCTCATCGCCTACCTAGACCAAGGGGGATGGACCCTGCTACACCTCGAGATACTATCGCAAGAATACATTTTTTCTGAATTAAAGAGCGCTTCACCCAAGAATTCAGAAAAACTAAAACTCTGCCGGAAGAGTTCAAAGATATCTAAGTTTACACAGATCTCTCTCAGTTTTCTATCCAGAGTAGGAGAAAGTTCCAAGCAATCACTAACGCACTCAGACAGCATAACATACCCTATAGATGGGGTTTCCCTGTTAAGCTATTGATCCAAGATGGAGGCACAACAAAAACTATCTCTTCTGTAGAACAAGGACTGGACCTACTAAGAAGATGGGACATAGCGGTGGAGGAACCAAAATTGCCTACCAGAGGAGCAGGAAAAGGGGACAGGACGAGTAGAGAAAATTCTTGCTGACCAAACCGATGTGCTTAACTAAATGTTATGTACCATATCCTTAAATACAGGCAGGTTAGCCAAACGAGCATATTTTGTACCAAGCTTATAACGTTTGTTGTTTAGTGTTGTGTATTCACAATTTCCCCAAATTGTGTAGCAAGTAGCTACTGTGTTATTCTTTATCTTTACTTCTTATCTCACTGTTTTCTACTGTATTACCTACGAAAGTGTTGATTGACAGGTAGAAACTATTCTTTTCTTTATTTTCTTTGTTTGATCTATATATAACCGTTTAAACTTTCAAAGGTTTTCGACCAGTCCTCACTCAGCGATTGTTATGTGCTAAATCTTTGTTTTACCTCTACATATAAACCGAGAAACAAACCCGGACACTCGCCAGCGTCGACTATATAGAAGATCGACGCCTGAATGATCAGAAGACCCTCTACTGCTATTATAGAAACATTGACGAGTGAACCTCTACCTGACAGACGCAACGCCTAACCCTCGTGAGGTACAGGACTAACACTCCCTGGACGGGGTAAGAAAAACCCCCACACACACTACATTACACTACACATTCTTAGCTATAATGTAAGGGGGCTGAACAACCCACAGAAACGCTCATTCCTCAAACATGACATTAAGAAACACAACCCCGACATAATTTACCTACAGGAGACACATCTTAAAAGTGAGTCCCACCCACAAATTAAAATACACGGATATTCCAAAATTTACTACACTAATGGAAGCGCGAAAAGAGTAGGAGTAGCAATCTTAATTAAAGATTCTGTTGATTTTCAGTTAATAGATTTGAACAAAAGCCCGGCAGGTAGACATTTAATTCTCACATGTATACTTAATAAGACAATTTATACTCTAGTTAATGCCTATGCCCCAAATAAAAATCAAATAAATTATCTGAATAAATTGTTAAATAAGATAGACCGAATGCAGAAGGGCGTTCTAATAATCAGAGGAGACGTGAACTCAATTAACGACCCTCAACTGGATACAAATGGCAGAAGGAATAAAAATAGGACCACCCTCACTAAATGGCTAGCGGAAAACGCGCTATACGACGTATGGAGATGCTTTAATGCAACTGAGAGGGATTATACTCATTACTCACACAGCCATAACTCATACGCCAGGATCGACACGTTCGTTGTCAAATCCAGAACCCTTAACGATATTACCTCATGCAAAATTAATAAAATAACTTGGTCTGATCACGCACCCATCACTCTTGAAATTGTATCATCAGCATACCACAAAAACTCACCATCATGGAAAAATAACACCTTTATCTTATCTAATCCAGACAACACCTAGTGGAGTACTATAAACCGAGACTCAACGAATAACCCGATGACTTTATGGAGAGCGCATAGGGCATTTTCTAGGGGAATTATAATACAGCAGACAGCCAGATTTAACAAAGCAGACCAAAAAGATATCACTGAGACCCTAGAGCAGGCATCCTCAAACTGCGGCCCTCCAGCTGTTGTAAAACTACAACTCCCACAATGCTCTACTGTAGGCTGATACCTGTAGGCTGTTCGGGCATGCTGGGAGTTGTAGTTTTGCAACAGCTGGAGGGCCGCAGTTTGAGGGTGCCTGCCCTAGAGAAACTAAAATCCTTAGAAAAACAACATAAAAACAACAATTCGTACGTTACCCTACAAGACCTCACATCTACCAGACTTAGGGCTCTTTCACACTAGCGTTTTTGTTTTCCGGCATAGAGATCCGTCGTCGGGTCTCTCTGCCGGAAAAATCCTGATCAGGATTATCCCAATGCATTCTGAATGGAGAGAAATCCTTTCAGGATGCATCAGGATGTCTTCAGTTCAGGACCGGAACGTTGTTTGGCCGGAGAAAATACTGCAGCATGCTGCGCTTTTTGCTCCGGCCAAAAATCCTGAACACTTGCCGCAAGGCCGGAACCGGAATTAATGCCCATTGAAAGGCATTAATCCGGATCCGGCCTTAAGCTAAACGTCGTTTCGACGCGTCGCCGGATCCGACGTTTAGCTTTTTCTCAATGGTTACCACGGCAGCCAGGATGCTAAAGTCCTGGTTGCCATGGTAAAGTGTAGTGGGGAGCGGGGGAGTAGTATACTTACCATCCGTGCGTCTCCCAGGGTGCTCCAGAGTGACGTCAGGGCGCCCTACACGCATGGATCACATGATCGCATGGATCACGTGATCCATGTGCATAGGGCACTCTGACGTCATTCTGGAGCGCCCCAGGGAGCCGCACGGATGGTAAGTAAACCGCTCCCCACTACTACTATGGCAACCAGGACTTTAATAGCGTCCTGGCTGCCATAGTAACCTCAAAGCATTTTGAAGACTGATCAGGATCCTGATCAGTCTTCTAATGCTTTCAGGCGACTTGCGTTCTGATGGATCCGGCGGGATGGAAGTGCCTGCCGGATCCTCAGAACGCAAGTGTGAAAGAGGCCTTAGACTGCACAAATTGTTAGTGAAAAAGCACCTGAAGTCGTCTAGAAATACGGAAGCAAAATACTACAGAGATTTCAATAAACCCTCCAAACTAATGGCTAGCCACACAAGACCACCTAGAACCCAATTTAGAATAGAACATCTGATAAACAACTCCACAAAAGGAAAAACCACTAACCCAACTGAGATTGCCAATCACATTGCACAATACTACAGCAAGTTATACAATCTAAAAGACGATCCAATTTCAATTAGAAATTGACAAGGCAATAAAAACACTTAAATCAGGTAAATCCCCAGGACCTGATGGATTCTCGGCAGAATACTACAAAATATACAAAGATATTTTAACCCCTCATCTCACTGACACTTTCAACAAAGCAAGCAACGACGGAGAATTCCCACAAGAAATGCTTATGGCAAATATTGTCACCCTCCCTAAACCGGGGAAAAAAACCTACAAGCCCAGGAAACCTTAGGCCCATCTCGCTGTTGAACACAGACATTAAACTATATGCGAAATTGATATCACATAGGTTACAAAATATAATCCCATCGCTAATAAACATGGACCAAATAGGTTTCGTAAAAAATAGGCAACCTTATGACGGGACCATAAAAGTAATGAATTTCACTTATTGGGCTAAGATCAAAACAACGCCTTCTCTGCTTCTCTCCTTAGATGCAGAGAAGGTGTTTGACAGAATACATTGGGGATACGTAAGATCGGCTCTCGAACACTACGACTTCCAGGACAATTTCATAAAATCTATCTTCTCCCTGTACTCTGGCATCATGGCAAAAGTCCAGTGCAATGGCCCTCTATCAGAAACATTTAAATTAAGCAATGGGACAAGACAGGGGTGTCCCCTATCTCCTTTTTTGTTCATACTAGCAATAGAACCCCTAGCCACTACCATCAGAAACAACAGCAAAATTGAAGGTATTGACGTCTCAGAGAAAAACTATAAAATCAGCAAGTTCGCAGACGACATGATCATGACCCTAACAAATCCGCTAGAATCTCTCTGAGAAGTGCAGAAAGAACTGGAACACTTCGGCAGGATATCTTATCACAAAGTGAACCAGAACTAATCCCATATTCTGGGAATAGGACTGCAAAAAAATACTATATCCATAATACAACAAAACTTCAATTTTATATGCAACCCCAAGTCCATAACGTTCCTAGGAACAGAAATTGAACCAGAGAGACAAGCGTTAATAAAAGAAAATTTCCTTACGCTGGTCACTAATCTACAAAAATAACTCAATACATTGTCATCCCGTGAATGGAGCTGGTTCGGCAGACTGATACTTTACAAAATGATCATTTTACCAAAAATGCTATATAAATTTAGGACGATTCCAATCCTACTACCAAACAATATTCTTAAGAAACTACAATCACAACCTAAAACCAAGACTCGCAGCTCATATAATATACAAAAAAGTACAAAATGGAGGCATAGCCTTTCCTAACCTGACAGCATATCACAATGGTATCCTTCTATCACAATCTATAGACTGGCTAAATTGCAAAGAACACCCAAAGCTGTGGGTGCAAATTGAATCGAACGCTGGCCAAATTTCCAATTGGCAACAATTAATAGTAAACGCTAGCAAATTCACGGATCTGCCAAAATCATGCATGCCCACTGTTAAGGCATCACTAGCAGCATGGAGCGCACATATCAAAACAAATAGTGGACTGCCGAACATAGACAAAACAGATATCACATTAACTTCTCTCAAACATTTCAAAGCTCCAAATAACATTGATACTTGGATTCCTAAAGGCATTACATCCTTTCATGATATAACAAGAGACAAAAAAATCATAGACTTCAAGGAACTGAAAAACAAATTAAACTTAACTGACAAGGATAGACTCATCTATAATGCTTTAAAAAGCATATGGGAGAAGTATCCTAATTTGGAAATCTTCATCCCTCAACATCTGTCAACTTTCCTGAAAACTTTGTATAACCGCCAACTAGTAAGAAACTTTAAAATTGTGTATGACATGGCAAACAACGACACAGAACAAGAATCATTAACCTATCACCAAAAATGGGACAAAGATTTAAATAAATCAATAAATGTGAATCAATGGGGCAAAGCAACGTTAACATTAAAGAAGGCTACTTCTTGTACCAATCACAGGGAACAGTACTACAAAATTATATCCAGGTGGTACTACACACCAGCACAATTACACAAATGTTACCACACTTGTTCAGACATGTGCTGGAGAGGGTGCAATCAACAAGGAACCTTAATCCATGTCTTTTGGTCCTGTCCAAAATTGGCAAAAATTAAAAAAGATATGCAAGAATTGACAAACCTAGTAACAGTGAAAACCACCACACTTACTCCTGAACTGTGTCTATTGAATATGGGGACTGAAAATATTGATCCTGCAGCGCGAACACTAGTAATACACGTTTTCATTGCATATCGTACGCTAATAGCGAGACAATGGAAGACAAACCTCATACAGAAAATTGGATATATCATAGAAAAAATGTCCAAAAACTGCATAAACAAACTACTGCATGCAACAATAAAAGGCAAAAGAAACAATACAGAGAAAAACTGGCTTTTATGGACGTCACATTTCCCGTTACAAACTTAGGACTGAATTGAGGACTGGTCGAATGGTCAAATAGTAAATCCAAACTCGTGTCTTAAAATCTACGTACTTACAAAAAAAAAAAAAAAGGACAGAATTTACTTATTATTTCTTTTCTCTCTTCTTTTATTTATGTTCACATAGATATACTGTATATAACTTCCACCTGCGAATATACCGTCTATGGTTACAGATGTATGTTTAGCTGCTTATAAATGTAAACATGGACAATGTGAAATTAGTATACGTTGTAACTGCATTCTTTGTTACTTCTTCTTGACTTTGTATTTCATTGTAACTTTTGAATATTTGTAATTTTGCAAAATTTAATTTGAAAACCAATAAAAATTATTCTGACTAAAATGAGACATTTCTGTGGCAGTTGCATACAGTTGAATAGAACACATGTAATCACAGCAGTATCACTAATTTTTATGTGCTGGTTGGTGCGATTGTGCACATATCTCAGACTAACTTCTGTTGCTTTATATAAATGTCCTTTGTTCTGTTACTGTATGCATGCACAGAGCTTGGTTCTGTTACCGTCTCTATGCACAGAGCTAGGTTCTGTTATAGTATCTATGCACAGAGCTTGGTTCTGTTACTGTATCTATCTACAGAGCTTGGTTCTGTTACTGTATCTATGCACAGAGCTTGGTTCTGTTACCGTCTCTATGCACAGAGCCTGGTTCTGTTACAGTATCTATGCACAGAGCTAGGTTCTGTTATAGTATCTATGCACAGAGCCTGGTTCTGTTACTGTATCTATGGACAGAGCTTGGTTCTGTTACTGTATCTATGCACAGAGCTAGGTTCTGTTCCCGTCTCTTTGCCGAGAGCTAAGTTCTGTTATAGTATCTATGCACAGAGCCTGGTTCTGTTACTGTATCTATGTACAGAGATTGGTTCTGTTACTGTATCTATGCACAGAGCTTGGTTCTTTTGACTTATCCAAGTACAGAGCTTAGTTATAATGCCATCTGTTAGTATATGATAGTTCTGAGCATGGTTCTGTTAGCATTTCTTAGTGCTCAGCTTGGTTCAGATATTGTATGTTAGTACTGAGCTTGGTTCTATTACTGGGTCTAAGTACTTGGCTCTTCGGCCATATTATATTTAAAGCTCATTTGTGTTACCATATCTTAGCATATCTTATTGCTGAGCTTAGTTCTGTTAGCGTATCTTAGAAATATTACCCCAATCAAAGACAATAATTTATATGTACCTCAAAATGGTGGTAACAAAAACAGTAACTCATACTGCAAAGAAAAGAAAAAAACCTCATTCAACTAACACTTAGAGATGGCCCGAACTATCTGCTGGCGAACAGTTCCCGGCGAACATAGCTTGTTCGCGTTCGCCACGGCGGGCGAACAGATGCGATGTTCGGTCCGCCCCCTATACATCATCATTGAGCAAACTTTGACCCTGTACCTCACAGTCAGCAGACACATTCCAGCCAATCAGCAGCATACCCTCCCTCCCAGACACTCCCATCTCCTGAACAGCATCCATTTTAGATTAATTCGGAAGCTGCAGTCTTAGTGAGAGGAGGGACAGTGTAGCTGCTGCTGATTTAATTGAGAAATCGATAGCTAGGCTAGTGTATTCAGTGTCCACTCCAGTCCTGAAAGACTCATCTGATCTCTGCTGTAAGGACAGCATCCTGACAGCACCCCAAAAAGCCATTTTTAGGGCTGCAACATTAGTCTGCTTTTTTTTTCTTCTCCATATATATATTGCAGTTGCCTGGCCTGCCCGTGTGTGAGGAGCTGCAGGCCCACAGACTGTAGTGTGCCCACTGCCAGTGCCCACCCCTGTCATCCCGTGTGGCACAGGACTTTGCATCAAAAAAGGCATTTAATTTTCACACTTTAGTGTAATTTCAGTTGCTTGCCTGCTAGTGTGTGTCAGGCCGACTTCCACTGACTGTAGTGTGCCCACTGCCAGTGCCCACCCCTGTCATCCCGTGTGGCACAGGACTTTGCATCAAAAAAGGCATTTAATTTTTACACTTTAGTGTAATTTCAGTTGCTTGCCTGCTAGTGTGTGTCAGGCCGACTTCCACTGACTGTAGTGTGCCCACTGCCAGTGCTCCACCACTGTCATCCCGTGTGGCACAGGACTTTGCATCAAAAAAAGGCATTTAATTTTTACACTTTAGTGTAATTTCAGTTGCTTGCCTGCTAGTGTGTGTCAGGCCGACTTCCACTGACTGTAGTGTGCCCACTGCCAGTGCCCACCACTGTCATCCCGTGTGGCACAGGACTTTGCATCAAAAAAAGGGTTTTAATTTTTACACTTTAGTGTAATTTCAGTTGCTTGCCTGCTAGTGTGTGTCAGGCCCACTTCCACTGACTGTAGTGTGCCCACTGCCAGTGCCAACCACTGATACCGTGTGGCACAGTACCTTGCCGATAAATAAGGCATTTAATTTTTAGACAGTAGTCTAATTTCAGTTGCTTGCCTGCTGCCAGTGTGTGTCAGGCCCACTTCCACTGACTGTAGTGTGCCCACTGCCAGTGCCCACCACTGTCATCCCGTGTGGCACAGGACTTTGCATCAAAAAAAGGCATTTTATTTTTACACTTTAGTGTAATTTCAGTTGCTTGCTTGCTAGTGTGTGTCAGGCCGACTTCCACTGACTGTAGTGTGCCCACTGCTAGTGCCCACCCCTGTCATCCCGTGTGGCACAGGACTTTGCATCAAAAAAAGGCATTTAATTTTTACACTTTAGTGTAATTTCAGTTGCTTGCCTGCTAGTGTGTGTCAGGCCGACTTCCACTGACTGTAGTGTGCCCACTGCCAGTGCCCACCACTGTCATCCCGTGTGGCACAGGACTTTGCATCAAAAAAAGGCATTTAATTTTTACACTTTAGTGTAATTTCAGTTGCTTGCCTGCTAGTGTGTGTCTGGCCCACTTCCACTGACTGTAGTGTGCCCACTGCCAGTGCCAACCACTGATACCGGGTGGCACAGTAACTTGCCGATAAATAAGGCATTTAATTTTTAGACAGTAGTCTAATTTCAGTTGCTTGCCTGCTGCCAGTGTGTGTCAGGCCCACTTCCACTGACTGTAGTGTGCCCACTGCCAGTGGCCACCACTGATACCGGGTGGCACAGTAGCTTGCCGATAATTAAGGCATTTAATTTTTAGACAGTAGTCTAATTTCAGTTGCTTGCCTGCTGCCAGTGTGTGTCAGGCCGACTTCCACAGACTGTAGTGTGCCCACTGCCAGTGCCCACCACTGATACCGGGTGGCACAGTAGCTTGCCGATAAATAAGACATTTAATTTTTAGACAGTAGTCTAATTTCAGTTGCTTGCCTGCTGCCAGTGTGTGTCAGGCCCACTTCCACAGACTATAGTGTGCCCACTGCCAGTGCCCACCACTGATACCGGGTGGCGTAGTACCACTTATCTAAAAAAAAATGACAGGCAGAGGCAGGCCACCCCGCAGGGGCCGTCGTGGTCGTGGTGCTGTGATTTCCACTGTCCCTGGTATAATGCCTAGTGTTCAGAGGCCACGTACCCTGAACCCAAAAAATTCTGAGGACAATCTTCAACAGCTTCTGCTAAAAACCTTGACGCACCATCCTCCTCCAGCTCAGCTTCGGACACCTGCTCTCAAGTTACCACGCTCCCGCCCGCCACCACCACCACCACTACCACCACAGCCGCTTCACTTGATCCGTCAGAGGAGTTATTTACACATCAGTTGGATGCAATTAGGGATGCGCAACCATTATTGCCAGATGATGTAGATTACAGGGATATGTCTCAGTCAGGCAGGATTACACACATGGACGTACAGTGTGATAATGATGATGTTGTACCCGCTGCTGCTTCCTTTGCTGAGGTGTCAGATACAAGTGAAGCGGTTGATGATGAAGATGTGTCCACGGATGCCATGTGGGTGCCTGCTCGAAGAGAAGAAGAGGGGGAAAGTTCAGAAGGGGAGACAGAGAGAAGGAGGAGACGAGTTGGAAGCAGGGGGAGGTCGTCACAAGGAGTTAGTGGCACAGTCAGACAGCATGTATCGGCACCCGGGGTCAGCCAGACAGCACGCCAGTCAACGCATGCTGTTGCCACCACCAGAATGCCGTCATTGCAAAGCTCAGCAGTGTGGCATTTTTTTTTGTGTGTCTGCATCTGATAACAGCAATGCCATTTGCAACCTGTGCCAAAAGAAACTGAGTCATGGGAAGTCCAACACCCACCTCGGTACAACTGCTTTGCGAAGGCACATGATCTCACATCACAAACGCCTATGGGATCAACACATAAGTACAAGCAGCACACAAACTCAAAGCCACCATACTCCCCCTGGTCCACCATCTTCAGCCAAGTCAACCACTGCTGTCCTCCCTGCCCTCTTTCAACCAACCGCCACTCCGCCTCTCACCTTCAGCAGTTCCTGCTCATCTGCCCACAGTCAGGTGTCTGTTAAGGAAATGTTTGAGCGTAAGAAGCCAATGTCACAGAGTCACTCCCTTGCCCGGTGACTGACAGCTGGCTTGACGGAACTCTTAGCCTGCCAGCTTTTACCATACCAGCTGGTGGAGTCTGAGGCCTTCAAAAAATTTGTCGCTATTGGGACACCACAGTGGAAGGTACCCGGACGAAATGTTTTTTTTAAAAAGGCAATCCCAAACCTCTACTATGTTTTTGAAAAGGAAGTCATGGCATCTCTGGCATACAGTGTTGGGGCAAGGGTCCATCTGACCACTGATACCTGGTCTGCAAAGCACGGTCAGGGCAGGTATATCACGTAAAATGCGCATTGGGTCAACCTGCTGACGGCTGACAAGCATGGAATGCGTGGCTCCGCAGCGGAGTTGGTGACACCGCCACGACTTGCAGGCAGACCTACTGCCACCTCCTCTACTCCTACTCCATCCTCTTTGATATCCTCCTCGGTTGAGTCCTCTTCTGCTGTGGCGTCTGGCTGCACATCAACTGAATCCCCCCAGTGTAACGGACCGTTACGCACACAACTCCGTTTAGGCGATATTCCCTTTTCCGGATAGACCAGCAACTACTGCAATCACCAACTTCCCGAACTGCAAACCACACGAATTCACCAACTTCCGAACAAGAGACACACGAACCCTGGAAGCAGCCGAACAGGAAAAGCAGTATGAACAGCTTACACTCCTGGCAATCAGCATACAGTCAGATCCCCCCCAATAACGAGACGACACTTCGTTTTGAGGGTTAAACAGGAAACTCTAACTTTTATTAAGGGCTACCTGCCCGGTATTTATCCAGGTCTCCCACCTGGTGGACACTCCCTAGAGGACCAGAAGGAAGACTGCGACACGGGATACAGCAGCCAATCACACACATTGGGACAATACAGACACCCCAGCACATCCCTCCCTCTGCCTGTGATACAATTACCCTACACAGGTTAATGTAATCATCACAGGCAGGAGAATACACAATGTCTTCTGTCCTGGAGACAATTGAGGAGTCATTCAATTATCTCTCAGGACAAAGGAAATCGCCAATACACACGTGGGGACAATAGGACAGACATCACTATTCAATATACAATGTCCCACCCTTTACAGTACACAGACATTTAACATATTCCCAGATGGCTTGGATCTGAGCGCTCAATATATCCAGGGATAGAGGCAGACTCCATTGAGCACATGGTTGCAAAAGGACATAAAACATATACGTTACAATTACTACATAAAACATATACATGCAACATATCCCCAGATAGCTTAGGTCTGAGCGCACATTATTGAATGGCGCTCAGACCACACATGTCCAGTTCAATTGCCATGGAGCTAAAGTCTTTCCCATAGTCTTTCATTATACGAATGGGCTCCATAGCAGAGCTATCTGGGGTATCACCGCTCAAACAGGACAAGCATACATGGGGCCATAGTCGCAGGGCAGGAGGCGAGCAAGCAGTCCCTTCCAGGAAACTGGGGCAGACTCTGGTACAGGGTCAAGTCCGCTACATTTCTCCCCTTTACCAAAGAGACTAACAGGGTATCTGACCTCCTGCCGGTCAGTGCCCTGGTTAGTCCAGCAACCCACCCACGAAGCACAAACAGCAGTACAGCCCACCCACAATAAATGGTTACTACACCTGGATAAAGTAGCAACTTGTCCATGTCCAGGTGCCTCACTACGGCTGTGCGGGGAACTGGTAGACTGCCTTGGTGGGTTGCTGAGTGGGCAGAGACCGGCGGTTCTCTGCCCTGGGGCCAGCGCTACCACGGAAGTGGCCTGGTGGGAGCCTGGTTGTGGGGGGAGGAGACCGACTGTCTCCCCTCTGGATAAACCGCTCTGTGGCTGGCGGACAGGACCGACCATCCTTGCCCCTTGTGCTGCAAGTGCAGAGACCACGGTCCCATCTGCACCGTTGGGGGGCGTAACATCTCCCCTTGGTGGGTTAGGCTGCCGCTGGAGAGAGGGTGTAACAAGCCCCTCTCTCTGAACTGTAGACTGCCGCTGGGGAGAGCGGGTAGCAGGCTCCTCTCCCTGACCCTCTCTCTGCTGGTGGAGGGGGGGACCAACTGTCTCCCCTTTCAATATTTTGTCCTGCTGCTGGGGTGGAAGTACGACACCTTCAGCTCCCTGGGATACACACTGCCGCTGTGGAGGAAGAACGGCACCTTCAGCTCCCGGGGGTACACACGGCCGCTGTGGAGGAAGGACGGCACCTTCAGCTCCCTGGGGTACACACGGCCGCTGGGGAGGAAGGATGACACCTTCAGCTCCCTGGGGTACACACTGCCGCTGGGGAGGAAGGACGGCACCTTCAGCTCCCTGGGGTACACACTGCCGCTGGGGAGGAAGGACGACACCTTCAGCTCCCTGGGGTACACACTGCCGCTGTGGAGGAAGGACGGCACCTTCAGCTCCCGGGGGTACACACGGTCGCTGGGGAGGAAGGACGGCACCTTCAGCTCCCTGGGGTACACACTGCCGCTGGGGAGGAAGGACGGCACCTTCAGCTCTCCGAACGCACTCAGCCGCTGGGGAGGGCGGGCGATACCATCTGCCATGAACTGCAGGTACTCTGCTGTTATCCTCCTCACGAACTGCACAGATTTCTCCGGGGGTTGGGTCCGAAGAAAATCAGCCGTGATCTCAGCTCTCTGTCAAATTCCTCCTGCGTGTAGCTGGGTGCCATGCTTGTTCTCCTGAAGTTCTTTCTTTTGTAGATAGGGCGCTGTACGGGTACTGGCGTTGCCCTCACTTTGTAATCCAAGGAATGGTGTTGCCCTGTAGATGTCCTTCTGGGCTGTGGAAATGATCCCGGCTTGCCACCAAATGTAACGGACCGTTACGCACACAACTCCGTTTAGGCGATATTCCCTTTTCCGGATAGACCAGCAACTACTGCAATCACCAACTTCCCGAACTGCAAACCACACGAATTCACCAACTTCCGAACAAGAGACACACGAACCCTGGAAGCAGCCGAACAGGAAAAGCAGTATGAACAGCTTACACTCCTGGCAATCAGCATACAGTCAGATCCCCCCAATAACGAGACGACACTTCGTTTTGAGGGTTAAACAGGAAACTCTAACTTTATTAAGGGCTACCTGCCCGGTATTTATCCAGGTCTCCCACCTGGTGGACACTCCCTAGAGGACCAGAAGGAAGACTGCGACACGGGATACAGCAGCCAATCACACACATTGGGACAATACAGACACCCCCAGCACATCCCTCCCCTCTGCCTGTGATACAATTACCCTACACAGGTTAATGTAATCATCACAGGCAGGAGAATACACAATGTCTTCTGTCCTGGAGACAATTGAGGAGTCATTCAATTATCTCTCAGGACAAAGGAAATCGCCAATACACACGTGGGGACAATAGGACAGACATCACTATTCAATATACAATGTCCCACCCTTTACAGTACACAGACATTTAACATATTCCCAGATGGCTTGGATCTGAGCGCTCAATATATCCAGGGATAGAGGCAGACTCCATTGAGCACATGGTTGCAAAAGGACATAAAACATATACGTTACAATTACTACATAAAACATATACATGCAACATATCCCCAGATAGCTTAGGTCTGAGCGCACATTATTGAATGGCGCTCAGACCACACATGTCCAGTTCAATTGCCATGGAGCTAAAGTCTTTCCCATAGTCTTTCATTATACGAATGGGCTCCATAGCAGAGCTATCTGGGGTATCACCGCTCAAACAGGACAAGCATACATGGGGCCATAGTCGCAGGGCAGGAGGCGAGCAAGCAGTCCCTTCCAGGAAACTGGGGCAGACTCTGGTACAGGGTCAAGTCCGCTACACCCAGCTCCCCAGGGGCTATTCCACATCCCGGATACGACAGTGTCACACTGTCTTGGGGTTGACTTGCCTGAAAGCAGAGAGCCACACAGGACCAGCACTCCTGTACGCCCTGAATGCACAAGTGGATCAGTGGCTGACCCTGCACCAACTGAAGATCGGAAAAGTGCTGTGTGACAATGGAACAAATTTGTTGTCGGCATTGAATTTGGGCAAGTTGTCACATGTGCCGTGCATGGCACATGTGTTGAATCACATCGTAAAACGCTTTGTGTCTAAGTACCCAGGCTTACAGGACGTCCTCAAGGAGGCCAGGAAGGTGTGTGGCCATTTTAAGCGTTCCTACACGGCCATGGCGCACTTTTCTGATATTCAGCGGCGAAACAACATGCCAGTGAGGCGCTTGATTTGCGACAGCCCGTCACGTTGGAATTCAACACTCCTAATGTTCGACCGCCGGCTCCAACAAGAAAAAGCAGTCAACGAGTATTTGTATGACCGGGGTGCTAGGACAGCCTCTGCGGAGCTGGGAATTTTTTTGCCACATTACTGGACGCTCATGCGCAATGCCTGTAGGCTCATGCGTCCTTTTGAGGAGGTGACAAACCTAGTCAGTCGCACCGAAGGCACCATCAACAACCTCATCCCATTTGTTTTCTTCCTGGAGCGTGCCCTGCGAAGAGTGCTGGATCAGGCTGTAGATGAGCGTGAAGAGGAAGAGTTGTGGTCACCATCACCACAAGAAACAGCCTTGTCATCATCGCTTGCCGCACCTGCGGCAATGCTGGAAGAGGAGTATGAGGAAGAGGAGTCAGAGGAGGAATGTGGCGGCTTTGAGGAGGAAGAAGACCAACCACAGCAGGCACCCCAGGGTGCTCGTTGTTATCACCTATCTGGGACCCATGGTATTGTACGTGGCTGGGGGGAAGAACAGACCGTCAATGACATCAGTGAGGACGAGGAATGGGAAATGAGTAGCTCTGCATCCAACCTTGTTCAAATGTGGTCTTTCATGCTGTCATGTCTGTTGAGGGACCCTCGTATAAAAAGGATGAAGGAGAACGACCTGTACTGGGTGGCCACGCTACTAGACCCCCGGTATAAGCAGAAAGTGGCAGAAATGTTACCAAATTACCGAAAGTCGGAAAGGATGCAGCAGTTCAAAACCAAACTAAAAAATTTGCTTTACACAGCTTATAAGGGGGATGTCACAGCACAACCGGAATCTAACAGGGGAAGAGGTGAGTGTAATCCTCCTCCTACCACGGCGGCAAGGACTGGACAATTTACAGATGTGTTGTTGATGGAGGACATGCGGAGCTTTTTCAGTCCTACACATCGCCACAGCCCTTCGGGATCCAGCCTTAGAGAACGACTCGACTGACAGGTAGCAGACTACCTCGCCTTAACAGCAGATATCGACACTCTGAGGAGCGATGAACCCCTTCACTACTGGGTGTGCAGGCTTGACCTGTGGCCTGAGCTATCCCAGTTTGCGATAGAACTTCTGGCCTGCCCTGCTTCAAGTGTCCTGTCAGAAAGGACCTTCAGTGCAGCAGGAGGCATTGTCACTGACAAGAGAAGTCGCCTCGGTCAAAAAAGTGTTGATTACCTCACCTTCATAAAGATGAATGAGGCATGGATCCCGAAGAGACTGACAGTGGGGGATACGTTTGACTAACAAAAGGCCTGATGACATGCCTCGGCCTCAAAATGGTCCCCACGCTGCTGTATTTATACCGGATGCATACCGGATGACTTTCGTGAATTCTCCACCACCAACTAGGGTTCAAGCCACAATGTTTTAGTCACTTTTCTGCCTGGAAAACATAAATTTTTCCGGCCGCTGCTACAATAGCGGCTGCAACAATAGTGGCTGCAACAATGCCATTATTTTTCAGGCATGTGTACATGCCTAATTTTTCTGTCCTATGGTGCAGCACTGTGGCTGCAAAAACAAAAAAAAAAAAAAGGGCACATACAAGTGTCAATTCCACTTCGTGATCGTTACCTTGTTGTGGTGAAGGGGCTTGCGTATCACAATGAAGCAATCATCACCTCTATGAGTGTGTTGGCAATGTTGCCACAGTCCAGATGATAAGGCCGTTGCTTCATTATGGTCAGACCAAAAGCGATCGGACGGCTGGATAATATTTAATAGAAAAAACATTAATTTACCTTTTTTTTTTTTTTAAAGTTGTATGGGTTTTTAATACATAAAATAAAAAATCATAATAAAGTCTCTTAATAGTTTATTAGAAATAATGCAGACAATTAAAAAAATCCCCATCAATTCCAATACAAAGCAAGTACAGAGCTCAGAACTAAATTATTTCATGGTGTCGTAATGGTTCGTTAATTCGACAATGGTTAATTAATTTGACACACGTCCCCGGATAGGGTACGTAACAGGGATTAAACTGATAGGAATAGTACTAGTTAAGATACCACTCATATAGGGTGTCACAGCATATTGCTCTGTGTACGCGCAGTGACCCAATTTGGGAGTAAGAGGAACGACCAAGCTGCTTTTTCCATCTCCCGGTTCCTAAAATCAATTCAGTTTGGTGTATGAGAGTTTGGTCTGTCACTGTGAAGGCAGTCGGAGGTACCCGGCCTAAATTTTTTTTCACAAAAGGCAATCCCTGATATGGGATGTAACAGGGATTAAACTGATGAGAATACTACTACAGAAAATACCACTCATATCGGGTGTGACAGTAAATTGCACGGCGCAGATGCAGTGACCGTGGATTAAAACAAAGAGGAAGGAGCCAGCGTTTTTTTAACAAGCTCCCGGTTCGAAAAATCAATTCAATAAATGGACCCCAGCTTGGGGACGTTAGAGGGATTAAACTAATGAGAATAGTACTACAGAAAATACCACTCATATCGGGTGTGACAGTAAATTGCACGGTGCAGACGCAGTGACCATGGATTAAAACAGAGTGAAGGGAGCCAGCGTTTTTTTAACCATCTCCCCATTCGAAAAATCAATTCAATAAATAGACCCCAGATTGGGGACATTAGAGGGATTAAACTGATGAGAATAGTATCACAGAAAATACCACTCATATCGGGTGTGACAGTAAATTTCAGGTTGCAGACGCAGTGACCGTGGATTAAAACAAAGGGGAGGGAGCCAGCATTTTTTTAACCATCTCTCCGTTCGAAAAATCAATTCAATTCCTTGGTGTTGTACGTGGCTGGGTGGAGAAAGAAACCTTCAATGACATCACCGGGACATGGCTAGCTTGGTATCCAACCTTGTGCAAATGGGAAGTTTGCGGTATGTCGCGGATATAAAGCGCAAAATGCTTTATATACAAAAAAAACAAAAGAAAGGATCAAAGGAAAAATATAAAAGTTATTGATCCTATTGAGGAGAGGGCGACATAATAACCTCTCACCTCGTTGACGAGAACCTTAATTATTTTGTGCAACTAGAAAGAAAACTAGGTACCATCATCTATGCAAAAATATATGTGAGTTTATTATACATAAGTGCTAAATACAAAATCGATGATCCAACCTGTACAATGATAGACAATGAAATATAATACCACTACTTTCAATCAATACTGAATATCGCCAATCAATGCAATGATATGCAACAATCCAAATTAAAGAAAAGTACCCCTTTCTATCACCTTTTAACCAGTTGAGGTATATGGCGGCACTATAAATTTACCAGCTCGGTATCAGGCTAGGGAATAACAAAGTTCCCAAGGACTAGGTATCAATGTCTGATGCTCAATTAGCAATATGCATCTTTGCTAAGAGAATGATCAAACTTGATCAGGAGCCTTATTAATTACAGATCCACAAATGGGGACCTTTGACTATATACCGGGCTGAGTAACTTATCAATACCGCAAGCAATAAGCAAGATATACTTTACCAAGGGTCAAAAGGTGAGTAGGTCTCCGGAGGGACAGTCAGCTCTCCAGAGGGTTCCCCGTGATCCAGGATCAAATCCATGTGTCTGTTTAATCTTTTGTTTGTAGTCTTTTTTTTCTTTCTCCTGGAATCCCTTCTCTCATCCCGTCTATGATTAATATTCACAGACTTATCAAAAGAATACACCCATTTAGATAACAGTCTTCCAACCAAAACAGAGGGTGTGCACATCTGGTAATGGTACTGTGAGATCATACATTACCCAAAATGCTTTGTGGTGAACGTGTTATGTTACCTGCCGATACCTAGGCGGCAATGTTGTATAAGCTATAAATGTGAAGCTTTTAGGAGTTAAATTTATATAATGTGACTTCATGCTAAGTGGTAGACATCCACAACCTGGGACATACATCAAAAAGGGAGGCATACCCCCTGACACTTGAAGCAATTAAAACCTAGATTCCCAGAATCTAGTATGACTGTTCTCATGTGATAAAGTTAAAATGTAGACAACAAATGTGTGGGTTTTGGATTTCACAGGTGCCTTATCTTATGAAAATAACACAACTTTTCTGAGCAGAAATCCAACTGAGCATGCTTTCCCACATACCTCAGGAATACACGCTTCTGGTGATACACACACAGGATATATATATGTTAGTTTACGATTATAACATGTAACAAAATAAAACCAATTTGTGAAACATAAAACAACACATATGTGATATATCGATTAACTTGTGTCAAGACTGAATACGATCCACTATATGAACAGACAGACATATATTTGTCTCATTAATACATCTCATTATAAAAAGATGACAGACGAGCGCCAGTGTCCTGTTCCCCTTATTGTGAAGAATAATTTGACAGGTAGTTTACTCGCCCTTCAATCACCACACTGTTAAAGTTCCGGTAACTTGTTTAATGTGTATGATCAAAAGAAGGTAAAACTGTGAATACAGACAAAAGCATAGTATCAGACCATACATGCAATACAGGAGTGTGGATTAATACAATAACGCATACATCAAAGAACAGTGATGCATAACAATACACTGTGGAGCATCTGACATAAAATGCGTCTGCAGATGAGAGAACTATAGCATCATAGCAACTACACAGATCTAGGAGTATGTGACAGGAATCTACTAACATAGATTAGCTAATACCTAACTATAAAACTCTAACATAATGCATGTAAACAACAAAATATGCATCCTACACTGCAGATATAAGTAAATGATAAGGTTTGACATACCAACGATGCTTGGATGGCGTGGATGAAGGATAGATGCATGTGGATGCAACAGTACAGTGTGACTCTAGGAAATATGGCTGCTGGAATAAAGAATAACCTGCTTCCTGATCACAGAGAGTCTACTTCCTGCAGTGTCACGTGACCTCAGGACAAAACAGAAAAGAACAAATGCAGTCTTAAAGGTGTCCACTAGGGGGAGTAGAATTCAGCAATGTAGATTACCATAATCTGGCTGTGGACAGACAGCACACTCCCCGCCTGGTATCTGTTAGAGATACCACAATTTACCAGACCACCGAAAGTTACTCTGAAGGAGATAAGAGCAAGACAAGTTCTGTTACTGGTCTAATGAACAAAGCTGAACTTCCTTATGTGTTTACTCTCACCTCTACCTTACGGACCCTACCATCATCGTGCGGGAAGGTCTTTGTCACTCGACCCATAGGCCACTTAATCTGCTTGGTTTGGTGGTTTTTCAGAAGCACGATGTCACCCTGCTGAACATTAGGCCTGTCTGCCTGCCACTTCTTTCGTTCCTGAAGAGTAGCCAAATACTGTTTGTACCATTTGTGCCAAAAGTCTTTAGCCAGGCTCTGGACCTGTCTCCACTGACGTTTGTAGAGGTCTTTACTATCAAATGTTTAGGACAGCACTGGATAAGGTGCAATCTTTTAAGTTATTAAGGTTGCTGGAGTAAGGATTTGTGGATCTTCAGGATCTGTTGAGACTGGTATCAACGGTCTTGAGTTTACAATAGCAGTCACTTCTGCCATCAAAGTAACTAGCACCTCATGAGTAAGCCTTGAAGGTTGTTGCAAAAACATGGAGTCTAGTATCCTCTTGGTGATTCCAATCATCCTTTCCCACACTCCTCCCATGTGGGAAGCAAAAGGGGGGTTAAAAATCCAAGACACTTCTTGCTTTGAAAGAAAACTCTCTACCTTTTCATCATTGAGGTTAGAGGAGATTTTGAGTTCATGGCAAGCACCTACGAAGTTTGTTCCTCTGTCTGATCTGATTGTTTTGACTGGGCCACGAATAGCAAAGAACCTTCTCAAGGCATTTATGAAACTTGAGGCATCCATGTATTCTACAATCTCTATGTGGATGGCACGGATGCTGAGACAGGTGAAAAGAACTGCCCACCTCTTGCTGTTGGCTTTACCTCCACGGGTACGTCTGGAGCAAACCGACTAAGGACCAAATACATCCAGGCCGATGTGAGTGAATGGAGGATCTGTGCTAAGTCTGTCAGGTGGTAAGTCTGACATTTTATGTGTTTCACAGGTCCTTCTGAGCTTCCGGCAAATAACACATTTGAAGATAAGACTGGAAACGTTCCGTTTAGCTCCCAATATCCAATACCCCGCTGTACGAATAGCTCCTTCTGTAATGTGTCGTCCTTGGTGCTGTGACTGGATGTGGTAGTGACGGGTTATGGGGGTGGCAATGTGGTGTCGACCTGGGATAATGACTGGGCTTTTCTCATCGTGCCCAAGATCTGCATTGCGTAGACGTCCACCTACTCTTAGTAGCCCATCTACATCTATGAAGGGATCTAAAGCTCTAAGTGAACTGTCATTGGGGATACTCTTTTTCTCTTGAATACAGAGGATCTCTCTAGGAAATGTTTCTCCTTGCACATTTTGGAGGATGATTATTCTGGCTTTCTTGAGGAACTCAATAAGATGCGGTCCTGTACAGAGATGCCAACCATTACAGTTTTCAGGATGTTTTTCTGCCTTTAGCTTGTAAAGTTGTGTAATGTGGATGAGACGTGCGACAGCTCGTGTCAAAGTATTCCAGCTAGAGAATCTGCAAAAACGTTGAGATCCAAGTCTCTTCTCTCTATATACAGTGCTTAACGTTGTCACCTCAGAACGGATGTCTGTATCAGTCGTTGGATCAACGAGGTCAAAGGCCTCAGTCTCAGTCTTTTCGGATGGCGAATTTGAATGAAGTAGGAATGTTGGCCCTGTAAGCCACATTGAGTCTTGTAGATGTGCTGTTGATACAGATCTGGTGGCGAGATCTGCTGGGTTATCCTTTGTCGGCACGTAATGCCATTGCTTTGGGATTGAACATCTTCTTATCCTCTGAACACGATTACTGACGAACACATAAAATCTTCTTTCCTCGTTGTAAATGTAGCCCAGAACGATTTTACTATCAGTGAAATAGCTAACAGTGTCAATGTTCAAGTCAATTTCTGTGATAATGAATTCCGCAATGTCCACAGCAAGGACCGCTGCGCTAAGCTCCAGCCGTGGGATCGTGAGTTCTGGCCGTGGAGTTAGTTTTGCCTTTCCTAAGAGCGAACCCAATGTGAGCTCCTCCTTGAGCATCAACAACCTTTAAGTAGGCTACTGCTGCTATTGCCTGGACAGAGGCATCTGAGAATACACAGAGCTCTTTATACTGAGCATTAGAGCAGGAAATTGATACATAAGGTCTGGATACCTCAATGTGTCTCAACTTCTGTAGGGATTCTCTCCAATCTTCCCACTGCTGTTTCTTCTCTTCAGGTAGGGGTGCATCCCAATCTTGACTATTTGCAGTGAGATTACGAAGAAGACCTTTTCCTCTAATGGTGACTGGTGCAGCTATACCTAGAGGATCATATACACTGTTCACGGTAGAGAGGACTCCCCGACGAGTGAAAGGTCTTTTCTCTTGTGATACTTGGAATGTCAAAACATCTTTTTTGAGGTCCCAGCTAATGCCAAGGCTTCTCTGAATGGGTAATGCATCAGCACTAAAATCAAGATCCCTTAAGTCACTTGCCCGATCTTCTGAAGGGAAGGCCATCATGACTTCTCTGCTGTTTGATGCTAGCTTATGTAGGTGAAGGTTGGAACATGCCAGCATCTCTCTTGTTCTCTTCAATAGGTTGATGGCTTGTGTTGCAGTCGGCACGGATTTTAGTCCGTCATCAACATAAAAGTCTCTTTCTACAAATTCTCTTGCATCTGTGCCAAACTGTCTTTCTCCTTCGTATGCTGCGAGTTTGAGGCCAAAAATGGCTACTGCTGGTGAGGGGCTGTTGCCAAAAATATGCACTTTCATCCGCCATTCGATGATGTCTTCTGCTGGGTTATTATCCTTATGCCAGAAGAATCTTAAAAAGTTCCTATCTTCAGGTCTAACCAGGAAACAATGAAACATTTGGCCAATGTCGGCCACAAAGGCAATAGCATCTTTTCGAGCGAGTAATACTCCTAAGAGATTGTTGTTGAGGTCTGGACCCTTCAAAGGATGTCGTTCAGGGATATCCCACCACACTGGGCACTTGAATCAAAGACCACTCTGATTTGCAAGGGTTTCTTCGGGTGGTACACCCGAACAGAGGTAGATACCAGCATTCTTCTTTTATGTCAAGGGGTGGCGCTACTTCACAATGGCCATTCTGTATCACTTTCTCCATGAAAGCAAAGAAATGTCTTTTCATGTCGGGCTTCTGTTTAAAGGATTTTTGAAGAGACCTGAATCGGTGCAAAACCTGTGTCTTGTTATTTGGAAGGCGTTGTCTGTGTGTTTTAAAGGTAGTGGAGCAACCCAGCTGTTGTCTTCGTCCCTGTAGAAGCCTCTCTTCATTATCTCCAGGAAAGCAAGCTCACTGCGAGAAGGAGCCATTTTATCATCTTCTTTGGTAATTTCAAAGGCTTTATGGCCAAGACAGTTTTCCATACAAGAGGAATTCGAGATGGATGAGGCCTGCATGGTCAAGGGAATGCCGGTATTGAAGCTTTCCTTCACAGCAAAGTAGTTTGGGCAAGGTGTGAACAGCGATCCCCGGCTATTATCTAAGATGTTGGTATAGAGGCTATGCACGGTGTCTGGTCTGTGGACACCAACTAGACATACATTGCCCACTATTACCCACCCTAGGTCTAATCTTTGGGCGTAAGGAGAGTCGTTTGGCCCATTAATCTGGTCCCTGACCTTGTGAATCCTAATAATATCTCTGCCTAGCAACAGGAGAATGGAGGCATTAGGATCAAGCTCAGGTATCTGAGTGGCTATTTGCCTCAGATGTGTATGATGAAGTGCAACCTCTGGGGTAGGGATCTCTGATCGAACATTTGGGATTTCATCACATTCTATCAGCGTGGGTAGTGGAATGGACACTTGTCTGTCAAGGGATTCCAACTGGAAGCCATGTACCATTCTCCCAGTAGTGTTAATCACTCCCGCACATGTCTTGAGAGAATAGGGAAATTGGTGACCTTTTGACCCAAAAAGTTCAAACAACTCTGGTCTTGCCAAAGATCTATTGCTCTGGTCATCTAAGATTGCATAAACTTTGGTAGCTCTTTCCCTATGCCCTGTAGGGTACACATTGACCAAGCAGATTTTGAACATGACCTGCCCTGAAGATTTTCTCTACAAACTTCAGTACACATAGCTGACACATCTGCTGATAAGCTACTTTCCTGTCCCTCCCCGCCATGCTCTACCCCTGTTTCAGCTTTCACAGTCCATGGTGCGGGACCAGGATGCATAAGCGGACACATGCTTATTGCTATTGCATTCTGTACAACAGATAGTCTTATCACAGTCCTTTGCAAGATGTGAAGTAGATGCACAACAATGATAACAAACGTTATTTTGCTTCAGGAAGGCCTTTCTTTCAATTAAAGGTTTTACCCTGAAGCTACGACATTCATACAAAGGATGAGGGTTGCGATGAATGGGGCAACCTTGGGTAAGATCCGCAGTCTTGGGACGGGCAGGCTCTTTCTGTGATGGTGTAACTGTAGAAGTCTCAGTCTTGTGCACTGAGACAGAGGTTCTATGAGTAGTATTCTTATGATGGTGTTTCTCTAGTCTCCAACCATCAGAGCTTTGAGGGGACAGGATGAACCCTGGATCATTGCGCATCTTTGCTTGTTGTGTGAAAAAACCCACAAAGAAAGAGAATGGTGGGAAAGACACTCGGTGCAGTTCTTTATATCTGGAGCCCTGCGTCATCCACCTCTCTTGTAGGGAAATTGGCAATTTTTGAACAATGTTGCTTATTAGTGTTGAGCGCGAATATTCGAAAAGCGAATTTTTTTAGCGAATATCGGCACTTCGCTAATTCGCGAATATTTCGAATATAGCGCTATAAATTCGCTATTTCGAATATTCGTTTTTTTTTTTTTTTTTTTTAGTTATATTTTTTTCTTTCCTACTTCCCAAAAGTAGTTCTTACCTGTCCTGAGGATTCCTGGCTTCCTGGCTGCTCTAGTCAGTGCCCGTTGCCGCTTCTGCCGACTTCCGTGCTCATGTGGAGCGTCCCCATCCATGGGAGAATCTCCATATACTAAAATGTACTGTCGGATTTGAGGAATTACGTTGAAATCGCAATGCGATTAATTCAAGTTATATTAATCGCATTGCGATTACAACTTAACACTGCTATCTTACATAGGCTAGAATTAACGAATATGGAGTATAGCTATGCACTAGCAGTGCTAAGTTGAAATCGCAATGCGAATACTTTAAGTTAAATTAATCGCATTGCGATTACAACTTAGCACTGCTATCTTACATAGGCTAGAATTAACGAATATGGAGTATAGCTATGCACTAGCAGTGCTAAGTTGAAATCGCAATGCGAATACTTTAAGTTAAATTAATCGCATTGCGATTTCAACTTAGCACTGCTGCTATATTCCATATACGTTAACTTCGTTAATTCTAGCAAGCTGACCCATTATAAACCCAGCTCTAAGTTGAAATCGCAATGCGATTAATATAACTTGAATTAATCGCATTGCGATTTCAACGTAATTCCTCAAATCCGACAGTACATTTTAGTATATGGAGACGTTCCATGGTGATGGGGACGCTCCATGAGCTACAGAAGTTATGGTTGGCTTGGTAGAATTAGCGAATAGCGAATATGACGAATGTATTCGTCATATTCCTCAAAGCGACGATAACAGTATTCTACATCTTCGTTTTAGCTACCTATTCGTCTCGTCATCGTCAACTTCGCTATTCGCTAATTCTAGCAATCAAATAGGAAGGTTGACTTAGCCAGACAGCTGTAGTTAAATTAGCTATGCGATTTTTTTTAATACAATAATTATATTACTTGATAAAATTATTATAAGTATTCTATTTATTAAAAAAAAAAAAATCGCATAGCTAATTTAACACAGCTGTCTCTATAGTCAACCTTCCTATTTGATTGCTAGAATTAGCTGAAGTTGACGAATAGGTAGCTAAAACGAAGATGTAGAATACTTCGTTATCTTCGTTTTGAGGAATAGACGAATACATTCGTCATATTCGTCATCCTCGCTAATTCTAGATATGAAACCAATAGGAAAGTAGCCTTATGTACAAATCGCAATATGCGATTATTTAAATCGCATGTTAATCGCGATAACTAGAAAAAATGACGAATATTCGATTTCGACGAATATGAAACGAATATTCATTCGAATATTCGCGAATTTCGTCGAAATCGAATATGGCACTTGCCGCTCATCACTATTGCTTATACCTCCAGCTGTATCAAGAATGGCTAGACCTGGAAAGTCACCTTCTTCCTTTGCAGCTTGCAGTTCCATTAACAGGTCTCCAAACTCTCTAAGCCTGAGATGGTCTTTGCTGGAGATTTTCCCAAAGCTGTCTACTCTATTCCACAGGCAGTCCTCTATAGTCGTCTATATCTCAGGAGCCCCATAGCACTTATCAAGTCTCTGCCATGCCATCTGCAAACCCTTTCTGGAGTCATTCTGTAGCATCCCCAAGTCAGGGCAATGTGTGGGACTAACCTGGGGAATGCCAGTGATGGAGAGGCCGGCACGCTGTTCCTCTGGGGCACTCTCTGGGTTCTTGAGGGACACAGCCAGGTGGAATGCGAGGTGCCCTTGGTGTTGTAGTTTAACGTGCCTATGGCTGAGTCCCTGAGGTGTCGTGACGCCAGTGCCAGTAAACGGTGGCACACCGTATTTATAGTAGGAATAACAGAGGTGCAGACTTGTAACTTGAAAACAGAATTCCAACTTTACTGAGAACAGTGGAAATTACAGCAGGCAACCTCTTAACACAGTTCTTGTTGCAGAAAATAGACGTTTGTACAGTCGCAGTTACAGCAGGCTTACATCCAGCAAGGTATAACAGAGGGTAAAATAACAGGACTTAGAATTGCAGGTGAACCTTACTTTCTTCCTGACTTGTCCTGACTGGAATTGATGCTTCAAGGCCCCAATGCCCTATTTCTGGCTTATATCCTTGAATCTCCAGTTGACAGTGTACCTCCTCTTGACATTTAGTACCTCTTGCTCTAGGGATTGCCTCTGCTTGATTTCTGCTGACTTGCTCAGGCCTGAGACATGTGGCCTACACAGACTCCAGGGTCTGCACTAACACTAGCCTGCCTTGGCCTACCTATATATATCCCTGCTCACCAGTTCCCCTAGTGGTCTAATACCTACATGATGACCTTCACATTGCTGCAGGCAATATATGAAATACTTAAAGGAACATAACAGATTGGTAGTAAGCGGGTATTAAAGTGCCCGTATACTGCATACCCACGACTTTAAACTGAGTACGACCTCGTACTCCCACAGAGGGCCCACCCAGCTGGATTCCTCTCCTGAAAGACAAAAGGAAAACATGCAGGCATACATATACACAAATAAATGACATCTGCATAAATAATCATATCAGGTCCAGCTGGAAAAGGTGGAGCGCGGTGACAAGGGCGACGTCCTCTGCTTGCAGGCTATTAATGCAGAGCTGTGATGCTGACCTGGTACAGCAAATCAATGGTTAACACCAGGATAGTCCATAAGAGAATGCCAGAGTCCATAATAAGAACATATCACAGAGGCTCGCACACAGGAGTCCATCTCTGGGCACAAAGACTTAAAAGGATGATGCTCACACAGAGGTTTCCTGTCGGGAAACACTTCCAGTACAGTCATAGTTTTCAAAGCGTACTGGTAAGCGCCCTTGTAGACCGGGTAGACCTCCTCAGGGCCAAGGTCTCCTCTTGCCCGGATACAGGGGACAAGAAGGATCCACATCAGTGGGACCCCTTTCAGTAGCACCCTGAGCGGGGCCTGCTACGGTTGCAGGTTCAGCAGGTGCCGGGGCAGGCACCCCAAAGTTTAACCAGGGTGTAAGGAACCAGTGGAGCGGCTCAGGATCATTCAGCAAATCCGCTATGGCCTGCATAGGTTCAACAGGCCGAGCAATGGAATCTGACTCAGAAGACTCGGATCCGGAATCTCCAACAACAGCCTCCTTGTCACTGCAGAGTTTTAGGCGGTTTCTGTGAACAATTTGGGGACCCTTACCCTCTCTGGTGACCTCATAGGTATGAGTTTCAGCATTAGGGATGGCAGACACAAGATAGGGAGTTCTCTCCCATTTACTGTCCAGCTTACTGGTACGGTGATTGTTCTTCAACCACACGGTGTCCCCCACAACCAAGGGCTCTGCATGGGCAGCCAAATCATAGTCTTTTTGTTGTCGCTCCCGGGCACCTTCCATGCGCTCCTGGACAATTTCTTTGGCATTAAGCAAGCGCCTTTGATGTTCCGTTACCCAGTCAGTTTTAGGCAGGGGATTAATGTCATCCAGCACTTGTACATCCAGGGAATGATCTGCAGGCAATTTACCCTGACGCCCAAACAACAGGTAGAAAGGAGTGTATCCAGTGGAACAATGGATAGTATTATTGTAACGTATACATGAGCTGTGGTAGCAGGTTAGGCCAGTCTCCTCTGGTCTCAGGAGGCACGGCTCTCAACATTTCAATCAAGGTCTGATTAATCTTTTCACAGAGTCCATTACCTTGTGGATGATAGGCCGTGGTCCGGACCTTTTGGCAATTGTGTAGTCGGCACAGCTCCTGGAACAGATGAGACTCAAACGCAGACCCCTGGTCGGTGAGGATCTTCTCTGGGCAGCCGTAAGGCAGGAGGAAGTGTTTCCAGAACAATTCCGCGGTCGTCTTGGCTGTCAGGTCCTTCACAGGCACTGCTACGGCAAACTTAGTGAAATGATCAATAATAGTCATAGCATAGGCATACCCTGAGTGACTGGGCTCTAACTTTACGTGATCAATAGCAACCAGTTCAAGAGGGGCGGTACTTATAATAGGGTGCAGCGGTGCTCTCTGATCATGGTGTTCACCTCTCTTTAGGGCACAGGCTGTACATTCCCGACACCACTTCTCAATGTCCTCTCTGATTCCAACCCAGTAGAACCGCCTACGGATAGTGGCCTCAGTCTTTTGCACCCCAAAATGTCCAGACCTGTCATGATACATTTCTAAAACCATACCTGCATCACGACGCTGGGATGAGGATCTGAGTGCACTCTGTCGTTTGACACTGGATCCAGGCTTCGTCGCAGCAACAGGCCTTTCGAAGGAACAGTTGTTGACGTTGCCTCCACAATTTGACGAGTTCTGGGTCTGCGGTCTTTCGCCTAATTCTTTCAGGGTTCTGCCACTGATGAAGAAGTCCAGCAGTTCACCGAGAACTCTACTCTCTGATTACAACTTAATCCACTTTTCTTCTCTGGATGCAGGCTTATCAAAGGATGGAGGGTCAGAGGTTCCACTGTTGGCAGCTTGAGCTTGGTCCTGTTGAGCAAACCTGTTATAAAATGATGGCATCTCCACATCTTCCCAGGCATCCCGTTTGTCATCTGGTGCTATTTCAGTGGGGAGCCTTGACAGGGCATCAGCATTATCGTTTGAACGGCCAGCCCGGTATTTTACAGTGAAGTCGTAATTAGCAAGGCGGGAGGCCCATCTCTGTTCTAAGGCCCCCAGTTTAGCGGTATTCAGGTGGGCCAGAGGATTATTATCAGTGAAGGCAATAAATGGAGTGGCAGCCAAATAGTCTTTGAATTTTTCTGTTACCACCCACACTAAGGCCAGAAACTCTAATTTGAAAGAGCTGTAATTCTGATCATTCTTTTCAGCTCCCTTTAAGGACCGGCTGGCGTAAGCTATCACCCTCTCTTTCCTTCTTGCACTTGAGCCAGCACTGCTCCCAGGCCTTTCTTACTGGCATCTGTGTAAAGGTGAAATGGCTTACTGTAATCTGGGTACCCCAGCACAGGAGGTTCAGTCAACTTCTTCTTTAATAACTGAAATGCAACCTCCTCTCTTCATTCCATTCAATGGGGACAGGAGTCTTTGGGCTCTTTTTGGTTGCCCCTCAGAAGTTCCTGGATTGGATCCGCTATTTGAGCGAAGTGGGGATAAAGCGCCGGTAGTAGCCAGCGAAGCTAAGGAAACTCCTCACTTCCTTCACTGTAGTGGGGACCGGCCAATTCGGACAGCAGCCAACTTATCAGGATCAGGCTGGACCCCCTCTGCGCTTACAACATGTCCCAAGTATTTTACAGCAGGTTTCAGCAGGTGACATTTGGACGGTTTAATTTTGAGGCCGTATTTAATAAGGATTTCAAACACCTCAGCTAAATGCTTTAAATGGTCCTCATACGTTTTAGAATAGATGATAACGTCATCCAGGTACAACAGCACCGTCTCAAAGTTCTTATGGCCTAAGCACCGCTCCATTAATCTTTGAAAGGTCCCGGGGGCATTACACAGTCCAAATGGCATGCAATTAAATTCAAACAGGCCCATAGGGGTGGTGAAAGCAGTCTTTTCCCTATCTTCAGGGGCCATGGGCACTTGCCAATATCCGCTGGTTAAATCTAAGGTGGAGAAATAGGCGGAGGAGCCTAGAGCAGTTAGGGACTCCTCAATACGTGGCAATGGATAGGCATCTTTGTGAGTGATCTGATTTATCTTTCTATAGTCTACACAAAACCGGATGCCACCATCTTTCTTTTTACTAAAACCAGGGGCAGCCCAGGGACTACGACTGTCCCGGATTACGTTTGAGTCTTTCATTTCTTGGATCATCTCTTTAACAGTTTGGTATGAAGTTGGTGGTATGGGTCTATACCTCTCTTTAATGGGAGGATGAGAGCCAGTGGGTATGGTGTGTTGGATGACACTGACCTCTCCATAGTCCGTTGCATGCTTACTGAAGGCTTGATGGTGTTGCTTTACTAGGTTCAGGAGTCCTCTAGTTGATATTGTGGGGTAGCTTCGTCCCCGACATGGAGTTCCTTCCACCAGGGCACTGGAGAGTCGTCCGCAGGAAGAGGTCCTCGAGTGGCAGCTGATGGCTCCTCGGTGACAGGCAGGCGGATGACATCCTGGAAGGATACCTGGGAAAGCTGGGCAACAGGACAGTGCTTAGTAAGCACAGCAGGATGATCGCTGAGGTTAATCAGGCGGACAGGTACTTTACCTTGGGAGACGGTCGCCAGGCACTTGGCAGCTCTCACATATGGGTAGTTCTCCATCTGGACAGGCTCCACCAGGGCCGGATAATCTTGGCCCTGGACTCCCAGGACAGCACGGCACCACAGGAGGGTTTGAGAGTTTGGAGGTAGAGTCACTGGTCTATTATCACGGATCCTGGCGGTGCAGATCTCTCCTTTTCATTTGCAAACCTCTGCTGAGCACACAGTACGCTGATAGTCTTTTGAAGGACCTTCTTGGAGGCAGAGGAAGCTGCAGGCAGGGACTGATGGAGAGCTTCAAGTACCTCAGGGTAGCAATTTTGAAAACATTAGTCCCAACAATCACAGGGTGACCCCTTTATCCTCGGTTTGTACCACGATCACTCCTTGCTGTGGTAAAGTGGCTTCTCCCACCTGGAGCGTGGGTTCCCAGTATCCATGGACTTTTATGGGCTTACCATTGCTTGCAATTATCTCCAACCAGGACTCAGGTGGCTGGGTAAGCAGGCTGGAACTCCAGAACTGATTAAAGGTGGACTGCTGAATAGTGGTGACTTGAGATCCAGTGTCCAGCAACGCTTCAAAAGGCACTCCATTGATCCGGGCGTTTATTTTGGGACGGGACCCCACATAACGGGGCATCCAGTTTGGATCCCTTGGACCTGTTGTTCTACCTCCCGAGGGGCGGTCCTCAGCCTCGAGGGTGACCCGTTTAACTGCCAGCAAGTAGATTCAGTATGACCCAACTTTTTGCAGTAATTACAGGAAGGCCGCTTGCGGTTCCTAAACCGGTCACTTGGACGTCTTCCAGGATCTCTGGGATAAACTTCTTGATACGCAGGGGGGCCAGGCTTTTGAGGCAAAAGGAGTTCATCTTCCAGCATTAAGGGTTTCTCCCACTCTTCCAGTTTCCTGCAGACTTTTTCCAGGCTCTTAGTGAGGTAGGGACTAACCTGGGTAATGCCAGTGATGGAGAGGCCGGCACGCTGTTCCTCTGGGGCACTCTCTGGGTTCTTGAGGGACACAGCCAGGTGGAATGCGAGGTGCCCTTGGTGTTGTAGTTTAACGTGCCTATGGCTGAGTCCCTGAGGTGTCGTGACGCCAGTGCCTGTAAACGGTGGCACACCGTATTTATAGTAGGAATAACAGAGGTGCAGACTTGTAACTTGAAAACAGAATTCCAACTTTACTGAGAACAGTGGAAATTACAGCAGGCAACCTCTTAACACAGTTCTTGTTGCAGAAAATAGACGTTTGTACAGTCGCAGTTACAGCAGGCTTACATCCAGCAAGGTATAACAGAGGGTAAAATAACAGGACTTAGAATTGCAGGTGAACCTTACTTTCTTCCTGACTTGTCCTGACTGGAATTGATGCTTCAAGGCCCCAATGCCCTATTTCTGGCTTATATCCTTGAATCTCCAGTTGACAGTGTACCTCCTCTTGACATTTAGTACCTCTTGCTCTAGGGATTGCCTCTGCTTGATTTCTGCTGACTTGCTCAGGCCTGAGACATGTGGCCTACACAGACTCCAGGGTCTGCACTAACACTAGCCTGCCTTGGCCTACCTATATATATCCCTGCTCACCAGTTCCCCTAGTGGTCTAATACCTACATGACGACCTTCACATTGCTGCAGGCAATTATATGAAATACTTAAAGGAACATAACAGATTGGTAGTAAACGGGTATTAAAGTGCCCGTATACTGCAATTCACATGTACAGCTTGTATGCGTTTTACTTGCTTGCATGACTCAATGCCTAACCATCTCACCAGAAGATCTATTTCTTCTTTGTAAGAGAGATTAAGATCTGTTATAGCATTTCTGAATGAAGCCCGCCAAGCCCTATAGTTTTCTGGCAGATCATCAAACTGCACAAGTCCCTTTGAAATAATTTCTCGTCTTGCCATATATCTTACCAGATCCGACGTGACTTGGTTGTGAGCTGGAGAGTCTGGGTAGCGATTAACTGGTGGTATCATTCTTGCATCTGATGAGCAAGTATAAGTCCCTTTTTCCACTGGAGGCATAGGATAGCTGTAGCAGTCAGGTGGATCTATGCAGTGGCGTGGAGTGTCACATCGCTTGCTGTCCATCGCAGGATCTTCCCTGAAGATCTGACCGCTGGAGTTTCTCATTGGAGGGGCATAAAATGATATGTCTGCAGTGAAGGGAGGGTCTTGACAAGAGGCGTTCTGCTGCTGTGGACTTGTCTAAAGTGGAAAGCGTGTGCTGCTGTGTGGGTACTTGTTTCCATCTTCTGAGATTGGATCAGGTTGA
Source organism: Bufotes viridis (assembly GCA_033119425.1). Taxonomy (NCBI): domain Eukaryota; kingdom Metazoa; phylum Chordata; class Amphibia; order Anura; family Bufonidae; genus Bufotes; species Bufotes viridis. The sequence continues at coordinate 309,784,135 of CM065592.1, forward strand.
TGGAGTATCTGTGAATGTTCTCTCACATATTCTTCAGTACGCTGTATAGCAGTTTCTTGCTTTAAGTCAAGCTGTATGTCTTGTTTGTCGCTTATGTCATCATCCGTTTCTAATGCAGCCTCTAATACTTGTGCTTTTGCAGTTGCTGCAGCTGCTGACTTTTTCAAGCTTAGTACTTCTAGTGAAGCTTCTATACGTGCCTTTTCTTGCTTTATCTTTGCTTCTTCTTCTGCAAATACTATTTGTGCTTTCATGGCCTCTGCTTCGGCTCTGGCTAGCGCTGCTGCTTCAGAAGCACGAGATCGATGTGAGAGTCTGGATGAGCGTGACACTCTGGATCTGGTCTTGTGTGAAACTTCAGACATCTTTGTGTTGCTAGGTGCAGGTCTTTGTGAGACAGTACCTTCAGTCCCTCTGAAGTAGAAGCTGTGGCTGCACTGCGATGCTGTGTAGTGCTGCTGTACACGGATTAAGCGCTGATCATGCTTGCATTGCTCTATCGCATTCAAGGGCCGTCTCCGTTAAAGCCGTTGTTTTACTGTCCTGTTCCCCTTATTGTGAAGAATAATTTGACAGGTAGTTTACTCGCCCTTCAATCACCACACTGTTAAAGTTCCGGTAACTTGTTTAATGTGTATGATCAAAAGAAGGTAAAACTGTAAATACAGACAAAAGCATAGTATCAGACCATACATGCAATACAGGAGTGTGGATTAATACAATAACGCATACATCAAAGAACAGTGATGCATAACAATACACTGTGGAGCATCTGACATAAAATGCGTCTGCAGATGAGAGAACTATAGCATCATAGCAACTACACAGATCTAGGAGTATGTGACAGGAATCTACTAACATAGATTAGCTAATACCTAACTATAAAACTCTAACATAATGCATGTAAACAACAAAATATGCATCCTACACTGCAGATATAAGTAAATGATAAGGTTTGACATACCAACGATGCTTGGATGGCGTGGATGAAGGATAGATGCATGTGGATGCAACAGTACAGTGTGACTCTAGGAAATATGGCTGCTGGAATAAAGAATAACCTGCTTCCTGATCACAGAGAGTCTACTTCCTGCAGTGTCACATGACCTCAGGACAAAACAGAAAAGAACAAATGCAGTCTTAAAGGTGTCCACTAGGGGGAGTAGAATTCAGCAATGTAGATTACCATAATCTGGCTGTGGACAGACAGCACAGCCAGGAAGAACCTTATCTCCGCTCATAGCCTAGTGATGAGGTAAAATTACTCCCTTAGATAGGCCCACATCTGCCAGGAAGAACCTTTCCTTGAACCCATTTTTCTCTTTTACAATGAAGGTTCATCCAGGAGGGTGAACATAAGTACAACATGGCTGCTTATAGGCCATGAATACACGTTATAACAATAATAATGTATAAATGTTTATATACTTATGAAAAGGCATGACAGGTTGTGCAAATGGACTGTTTGCGGTGCATTAAAAGGGGAGTTTGGTCTGTCAATGTCTGTGAAGCGGGCGTAATCCTTACACTACCTGATCGATACAACATCATACCTGATCATATACACACACTGGATGTTTTAAAGCATGTTATTCCAAACAATTTAGGAATGTTCGTTGATTTATGCACTTTATGGATTAAAACCCGACTCTGCGTCCACTACGTAATTTTCCATGGGAGTTTTGCCATGGATCCCCCTACGGCATGCCACAGTCCAGGTGTTAGTCCCCTTGAAACAACTTTTCCATCACTATTGTGGCCAGAAAGAGTCCCTGTGGGTTTTAAAATTTCGCCTGCCTATTGAAGTCTATGGCGGTTCGCCCGGTTCGCCCGTTTGCGAACATTTGCGGAAGTTAGCGTTCGCCGTTCGCAAACGGAAAATTTTATGTTCACGACATCACTACTAACACTGCCAGAAAAATAAAGTTATGGCTCTTGGAATATAAAACACGCTTTTACAGTCCAAAATTGGTAAAATATGAAATAAACAACAACATTTTTTTCAAATAAGGTTATCTGCACCGCACATGCAAAAAAAAAGCCATAAAAGTTGTGTGTCCTGGAATTCTGTGTAAAATAGCTGTGTGATAAACGCCTAAAGCCTTATTCACACGTCAGTGATTTTTGAGCTTAAACACAGAATAGGAGCAGATCTTTCCCTATGTCTGTGGAGTCTCTAATTCTGGTTTTGGCTCACAATCACTGATGGAAATCACTGACCAAACACTGATGTGTGAATGAGGCTCAACAAAGAACTAGCAATATCTACATGCAAATGTTGGGTGGGCCCCCAAAGTCACTTCTACTGGTGGGCGCTAGGGTTCTCAGTCCGACATCGTCCATAGTGTGTGGCTTTCTGTGACAAATAATGTACTACATCCGAAAACAGGATCTGTAGCGCAAATTTAAATAATCTGGGCCTAACCTAGTTTCCATAGTGTGTTGATTCTGTGACAAATACTGTACTTCATCCGAAAACAGTGTCTGTAGCGCAAATTTAAATAATCTAGGCCTAATCTAGTGTCACTAGTGTGTTGCTTTCTGTGACATATAGTGTACTAAATCCGAATACAGTGTCTGTAGCACAAATTTAAATAATTTCTGCTACATCTAGTGTACATAGTGTGTGGCTTTCTGTGACAAATACTGTACTACATCCTAAAACAGTGTCTGTAGCGCAAATTTATATAATTTGGGATAGATCTAGTGTCCATAGTGTGTTGCTTTCTGTGACCAATACTGTACTACATCCGAAAACAGTGTCTGTAGCGCAAATTTAAATAATCTGGCCCTAATCTGGTGTCGATAGTGTGTGGCTTTTTGTGAAAAATACTGTTCTACATATGAAAACAGTATCTGTAGCACAAATTGAAAAAATTTGGAATAGATCTAGTGTCCATAATGTGTTGCTTTCTATGACAAATAATTTACTTTATCCGAAAACAGTGTTTATAGCGCAAATTTTATTAATTTGTGCCAAAACTGGTATCCATAGTGTGTGGCTTTCAGTGACAAATACTGTACTACATCCGAAAACAGTGTCTGTACTGCATATTTAAATAATCTGGGCCTAACCTAGTTTCCATAGTGTGTGGCTTTCTGTAACAAATACTGTACTACATCCGAAAACAGTGTCTGTAGTGCAAATTTTAATAATTTGTGCCACACCTCGTGTCCGTATGGTGTGGCTTTCTGTGACAAATGCTGTACTACATGCGAAAACAGTGTTTGTAGCGCAAATTGAAAAAATGTGGGATAGATCTAGTGTCCATAGTGTGTTGCGGTCTGTGACAAATACTGTACTACATCCGAAAACAGTGTCTGTAGTACAAATTTAAATAATCTGGGCCTAATCTAGTGTCCATAGTGTGTGGCTTTATGTGACGTATACTGTACTATGTCTGAAAACAGTGTCTGTAGTACAAATTTAAATAATCTGGGCCTAATCTAGTGTCCATAGTGTGTGGATTTTTGTGACATATACTGTACTCTATCCGAAAACTGTTTCTTTAGCGTAAATTTAAATAATCTGGGACTAATCTAGTATCCATAGTGTGTGGCTTAATGTGACAAATACTGTACTACATCCGAAAACAGTGTCTGTAGCGCAAATTTAAATAACTGGTGTCCATAGTGTGTTGCTTTCTTTGACAAATACTGTACTTCATCCGAAAACAGTGTCTGTAGCGCACATTTACATATTCTAGGACTAACCTAGTTTCCATAGTGTGTGGCTTTCTGTGACAATTACTGTACTACATCCGAAAACCGTGTCTGTAGCGCAAATTTATATTATTTGGGATAGATCTAGTGTCCATAGTGTGTTGCTTTCTTTGACCAATACTGTACTTCATTTGAAAACAGTGTATATAGCGCAAGTTTAAATAATCTGGGCCTATTCCAGTGTCCATAGTGCGTGGCTTTCTGTGACAAATACTGTACTACATCCGAAAACAGTGTCTGTAGTGCAAATTGAAAAAATTTGTGCCACATCTCGTGTCCGTATTGTGTGGCTTTCTGTGACAAATACTGTACTACATCCGAAAACAGTGTCTGTAGTATAAATTTAAATAATCTGGGCCTAATCTAGTGTCCATAGTGTGTGGCTTTCTGTGACGTATACTGTACTATATCTGAAAACAGTGTCTCTAGTACAAATTTAAATAATCTGGGCCTAATCTAGTGTCCATAGTGTGTGGATTTCTGTGACATATACTGTACTCTATCCGAAAACTGTTTCTTTAGCGTAAATTTAAATAATCTGGGCCTAATCTAGTATCCATAGTGTGTGGCTTTCTGTGACAAATACTGTACTACATCCGAAAACAGTGTCTGTATCGCAAATTTAAAAAAATTGTGCGACAACTGGTGTCCATAGTGTGTTGCTTTCTTTGACAAATACTGTACTACATCCGAAAACAGTGTCTGTAACGCAAATTTACATAATCTAGGCCTAACCTAGTTTCCATAGTGTGTGGCTTTTGTTAGGAATATTCATTTCTTCCCCTCTTATTGGTAGTTGGTACCCCTGGTACTAGACTTCGGTATTAGGCTTGATTTGATTCTTATCTGGCCAGGAGAGCGCATTTACACACGACACGATTCTGTCATACAATGCCACTCTGACTTGTTTATTGCTTACAAGAGACATATATAGTCGTAGTCCAATGACATGATGTTTAAGTTATCCAATCACAGAGCTACACATTTCAGTTATCTTATCTTTAGAGTCAAAGCTACATGTCAGCAAAATAGTTTTCTCTCTCCATGTGCTTCCTGATATACTAATGCATATAGACCTTGGACTGCAATATAAACATATTACAGTTACATTACAGTCCAAAGTCCACTCCACACTAATGTAGATGAATTTAAAAAAGCCCATACAAAATTAATCAGTAATAGAACCCTTCAATCCCCTCTTAAAAACCATCTACATATTTCATTTTTGGTTTTTTCATTTTGTTCCTTTCAAAATATTTCTGTAAATATTGTTGGTACTCCTCTGGAGACCCAGGGTTTTCTTGAGATATCTGAATGTATGCAGCTTGTGGTGTATCTGAGACTCGCCTACATCTCATAAATGTATTTATAATGAGGGTATACATTGGATACAGTAACAACACATGTTTGTATAAGGTCTCGTGGATTCTGTAAATCTTTAAGGCACAATGAGCTAACATTTAGGGCCTTCACTATCCTGATTATACTATTCTGTTCAGAATATGAGGGGCCAGGAACAACTGGATCTTGCTCCTGAGTTCTTTTAGAGACTGTGTGATTATTTGGTGCACCACATAATAAACTCATCTTCTCTGGATGATGAATACAAGTGGTAAAGAGTCCGATTGGCAAGAAAACACAAAGATTAATAATCAGCAGCAGACAAACAAATCTCCCAGAATGTTGTGGGTCTTCATCTTCAGCCTGTGGCAAGGCTTCTTCTGAGCTCCCCTCTTTGTCTTCGTTGGACACAGGAGAAGAAAACTCAGGGATCTTTTTCACTCTGCTAGCATGAATCCAGATCGGAGCCTCCTCTGTGAGAATCGCCGTTCTAGTGACTGCTACCACCGTGGTAAGGGGTCCGAATGCCAGCTCCTTGGGTTCTTTTCCTTTACGTAGTATCCTGATCACCACCGTGTCCCCAGCTTGGAAGGGGTGCGTCGGTTCCTGTGGAAGAGAGGGAGACTTACAAGAAACTTTTCCCTCAGTTTTGTGACATTTTCTTCCCTAATCTGGTCTATGTCGCCTTCCTGTACCACTAGGGGGTGACTTGCCCAAGGAGTTGGAAAGGGCCTACCCATGAGGATTTCAAAGGGTGACAGTCCTAACCTCTTATTAGGAGTCATTCTTATTTCTGCCAATATAATAGGTAGGGCTTGTTTCCATTTCTCAAAAGTACCTGCTGTGGCTTTCCTAAGTTTGTCTTTAACTGTTCGATTCATGCATTCTACAAAAAATTTTGGCTCAAAAGGGTGCATGTTGTTTTGATGCTGTTGTGCCCTACTCCGTGAAAATTTGCTATGAAAAGTGCAGCGCTGTGCTGGGGTCTACATGGGTATACATGGTTTCCCCTCTTTGCAGACCAATCCAGTGTGTGGATTTTTCTGCAAAACAGGATAAACCCAGTCTTTTCCTCGAGTATGTGCTTTGCAATGTATAACATTGTGAGGAAAGCTGGAGGGCGGCCAACAGATCAACTATAAGCTGGGAATGTGATATTTTCTTGCCGTCAGCTGTGGTGAAAGTCCACTCCACACTAATGTAAGTGCTATTAATTCTGCAGCTTGGGCTGATTGCACATGAACAGGTCGTGACTAGAGATGTCCCGAACTGTCCGTTCCCTGCGAACATAGCATGTTCGCGCTATGTTCGATTCGCCCTGCATTCTTACATTCAGCTTGCCTTCCTACCAAAGCCAGGCATAGTAAGTTTAACTTAAAGCTGCAGTGTTAGAGCAGAGAGAATATAAACTAGTGTCCTCTGTCCACCACAATCCTCACATTTAAAACAAAACACTCAGATCATGCCAAAAGCCAGATATGTGCAGGCTGACTATCTATCCATAAGACAGGATGTCAGCATACCTTACAATGACAATCATAAACACAAGGGGGGGTTTCAGTCAGCACTCCCTGTATGCAGGTGCACGTAGCCAATGGCAGGTATACATACAAACAAAAAAATGCAACAGCACTCTGCAACCAGAACTCTGCCCAAGATACAAGCTAAAAGAGGACATAGTGTACTAACTACGCCTACAAACAGTGGAAACATTAGTTTGCTATTTGATCAAAGGCAGTAAGCCCACTCACCCCTTCACGGTTGCCTCCTAGAGTGGGTACTAACGCAGCTGACGGCAAGTGCTCAACCATAGCTGAATATGCTCAAGCTGAATTCAGCATGGGCCGGACAAATCTCACTATAACGCTCCGGAGTGATGGTGACAGCATGCTATGCTGGCCAGCAGACCAGCTCACTATAATACTCTCAGGCGCAGTAGCAGCGTCCAGCTAGGCATCGCATGGGAACAGACACTTACCAACATGCATGCTGCGTCCAGCTTGCAACATCCTCCATGGAGATCAGAGAGGCTAGCTACAAATAATGTAGCTACGCATATGCAGCTACTCCTGGGACTCACGCCAGATTAGGCACCTAGCAGATAGACAGAGAAACTGAGTACAGCATGCATGGCTGGATGGGAGCCTCACTCTTTACAGCCAGTAGTTAGGATGCAGAAACATCAGTATGCCCGGCTGCAGTGGTGCTGCATTCCACATCACTTCGTCCATGAAGTAGGAGAGTCTACAAGGTTACTCAGTCAGGGTTCAGCCGTCTCCAGGTATGCACGTAGCCAATGGCAGGTATACATACAAACAAAAAATGCAACAGCACTCTGCAACCAGAACTCTGCCCAAGATACAAGCTATAAGAGGACATAGTGTACTAATCCACGCCTACAAACAGTGGAGACATTAGTTTACATTTTGATCAAGGCAGTAAGCTCCACTCACCCCTTCACGGTTGCCTCCTAGAGTGGGTACTAACGCTAAATCTGACCTGCAATGGGCCAAGCCAGTCACATAAAATCCTCATAGCGCTGAATATTACCTGTTATGGGCCACGACAGCCACATAAAATCCAGGGAGTGTGGGTCCAGCATGCATGCTGGAACAAACCTTACTTATTAACCCCTTCTGGTGCTGTAACAGCCTCCATTAGATCCAGGGATGCAGGTACCAACATGCATGCTGAGCCCACTATGCACTCCTCCTGGAGCCAGAAGGCTACTAGCTGTTGCTGTTGCATTTTTTTGTTTGTATGTATACCTGCCATTGGCTACGTGCACCTGCATACAGGGAGTGCTGACTGAAACCCCTTGTGTTTCTCGACTAATATGTGGAGGTGTACAGCCTTCACACTTCAGCCAGCAACACCTGACTGGTTTCATCTGCCCTAGCTGCTGGTCTTTAATCAGAGTGAGTATATAGCTGAATGCTGCATCACATTACCTGCTAGTAGCCTTCTGGCCCAGGAGGAGGCATAGTGGGCTCAGCATGCATGCTGGTACCTGCATCCCTGGATCTAATGGAGGCTGTTACAGCACCAGAAGGGTTATTAGGTAAGGTTTGTTCACATGCATGCTGGACCCACACTCCCTGGATTTTATGCGGCTGTCGTGGCCCATAACAGGTAATATTCAACGCTATGAGGATTTTATGTGACTGGCTTGGCCCATTGCAGGTCAGATTTAGCGTTAGTACCCACTCTAGGAGGCAACCGTGAAGGCGTAGAGTGGGCTTACTGCCTGCTGATCAAAATGTAAACTACTGTCTCCACTGTTTGTAGAGTGGATTAGATACACTATGTCCTCTTATAGCTTGTATCCTTGGGCAGAGTTCTGGTTGCAGAGTGCTGTTGCATTTTTTTGTTTGTATGTATACCTGCCATTGGCTACGTGCACCTGCATACAGGGAGTGCTGACTGAAACCCCTTGTGTTTCTGATTAATATGTGTGTGGCAGCTCCACTTCAGCCGTGCACACCTGACTGGTTTCTCTGCCCTAGCTGCTGGTTTTTAATCAGAGTGAGTATATAGCTGAATGCGTACTCACATTACCTGCTTAGTAGCCTTCTGGCTCCAGGAGGAGTGCATAGTGGGCTCAGCATGCATGTTGGTACCTGCATCCCTGGATCCTAATGGAGGCTGTTACAGCACCAGAAGGGGTTAATAGTAGGTTTGTTCCAGCATGCATGCTGGACCCACACTCCCTGGATTTTATGTGGCTGTCGGGCCCATAACAGGTAATATTCAGCGCTATGAGGATTTTATGTGACTGGCTTGGCCCATTGCAGGTCAGATTTAGCGCTAGTACCCACTCTAGAGGCAACCGTGAAGGTGCAGGGGCTTACTGCCTTTGATCAAAATGTAAACTAATGTCTCCACTGTTTGTAGGCGTGATTAGTACACTATGTCCTCTTATAGCTTGTATCTTGGGCAGAGTTCTGGTTGCAGAGTGCTGTTGCATTTTTTGTTTGTATGTATACCTGCCATTGCATGCGCACCTGCATACAGGGAGTGCTGACTGAAAGCCCCTTGTGCTCTTGATTAATATGTGTGGAGGTGTGGCAGCCTCCACTTCAGCCCGTGCACACTGACTGGTTTCTCTGCCCTAGCTGCTGGCTTTTAATCAGAGTGAGTATATAGCTGAATGCGCACTCACATTACCTGCTAGTAGCCTTCTGGCTCCAGGAGGAGTGCATAGTGGGCTCAGCATGCATGTTGGTACCTGCATCCCTGGATCTAATGGAGGCTGTTACAGCACCAGAAGGGATTGATAGTAGGTTTGTTCCAGCATGCATGCTGGACCCACACTCCTGGATTTTATGTGGCTGTCGTGGCTCATAACAGGTAATATTCAGCGCTATGAGGATTTTTATGTGACTGGCTTACCGCTGCAGGTCAGATTTAGCGCTAGTACCCACTCTAGGAGGCAACCGTGAAGGGGTGAGTGAGGCTTACTGCCTTTTGATCAAAATGCAAACTAATGTCTCCACTGTTTGTAGGCGTGGATTAGTACACTATGTCCTCTTATAGCTTGTATCTTGGGCAGAGTTCTGAGTTGCAGAGTGCTGTTGCATTTTTTTGTTTGTATGTATACCTGCCATTGGCTACGTGCACCTGCATACAGGGAGTGCTGACTGAAACCCCTTGTGTTTCTGATTAATATGTGTGGAGTGTGGCAGCCTCCACTTCAGCCGTGCACACCTGACTGGTTTCTCTGCCCTAGCTGCTGGTTTTAATCAGAGTGAGTATATAGCTGAATGCGTACTCACATTACCTGCTAGTAGCCTCTGGCTCAGGAGGAGTGCATAGTGGGCCCAGCACGCATGTTGGCACCTGCATCCCTGGATCTAATGGAGGCTGTTAGCAGCACCAGAAGGTTAATAGTAGGTTTGTTCCAGCATGCATGCTGGACCCACACTCCCTGATGTTATGTCGGCTGTCGTGGCCCATAACAGGTACATACTCAGCGCCTATGAGGATTTTATGTATTCTTGGCTCCAACTGCCAGAGTCAGATTTGTAGCATTAGTACCCACTCTAGGAGGCAACCGCGAAGGGGTGAGTGGGCTTACTGCCTTTTGATCAAAATGTAAACTAATGTCTCCACTGTTTTGTAGGTGTGGATTAGGCACTACTATGTCCTCTTATATAGCTTGTATCTTGGGCAGAGTTCTGCCAGCTTGCAGAGTGCTGCTGCATTTTTGTGTTATTTACAATGACAATCATAGGTGAGTTTAAGACTTATACAAACATAAGTTCTCAATCCAAAAGGAGAAATTGCTTAGCATTGGTTGGCTATCTAGAGGGGCCTGGACCCTAGACCATTATCATTAGAGGCGGCAAAAATTGTAATTGTTTTTTTTTATATGCCAGCCTAACTCACTCTCACTGCTGCCTAAGAGAGCCGTGCATAGACATTTTCCAACATTTAAAACTCATTTGCATACACACTTGACCAAGAAATGCTAATGAGCAATATAGAAGTATCTGCCTTGTTTGTAAACTGAAACCACAGTTGCACGGGCTTTCCCATAGTCCCATGTGGTGCAAATGAGTTTATATGAAAAACAGAATAGAAAGATTATAAAAATTAGTCTTTGAAAATTACAAAACAAAAATAACTATGCAGCCTTCCTAATCATTGAGATAGAGAGCTAGGTGGCATATTAAAAAAAAAAAAATAAATATTTTGTCACCCTAATGATAATCATCTATGTGCACAGGTCCCCCTAGATACCTAACACTGAACAGACAATTTTCTCTTTGAAAAACTGGGCTGAAACCCAGGCTGGCTTGCAAGTGCTGATATCTGTTTGTCTGATGGATTGTTGGCCTGCATTACCTGGTGCTGGCAGCCATAGGGAGAACTGTACTGTGTTGTCAACTGAATGTTTATGTAATAATCAGATAATAATAATAAGATTTTATGATAGGTAGGTTAGGGTAAATGTCTGTAAGTCTGCTTCGGTTTGTCTGTTTTATAAAATACAAAGATTAGTTTTTAATTGGTTACTGTACTGTATGTTTGATTGAGTATTACACCTTAAAGGGATATGGACAGGCTGTTTTACCTATAGAGAGAGCATATATATATATTTTTTTTTTCTGTATTAGGCTCCTTGATCTCGAAAACTCTGCTAATATCATCAAACAGTAGCCTTGCATAATGTCTATAAAACGTTTTTATTCATAATTTTCCTCTGGGATTCCGCTGGCCGTGCTTGACTCATTTCTTCTGTCTGTACCATGTGCTGTCCTGAACGTGCATGCACTATGGTGACTTATTCCTAGTGGAAAATTAACTTCCGAGTGCACATGCGCAGCACTTCAATCAAACAAAACCAAGCCCACCACCAGAAAGTGGATGGCACAGCAGGAACAGGTAGTCAGTATCCCTTTAAGATGTAGTAATCAAACATATGGTACAATAGTTAATGAAGCCCTCTAATTTTTGCATCCTTTATAAAACAGACATATTCAAAATTATTATTGTTTGTTTGTATTACATAAAAATATTCAATTAACAGCAGAACAGCTCCCCTTATGGCCGTGCAGAGCACCAGGTACATGGAGGGCCAACAATCCATTCATCCAACAGATCATCGGCATACCTTGGCAAGGCAGCCTGGGTTTTAACCAGTTTTTCCAAAAAGGAAAATTGTTTAATGTTAGGTATCTAGGGGACCTGTGCACATAGATGATTATCTTTGGGTTGCGACAAAATTTTGTCACTTTAAAGGTGTAATGCTCAATCAAACATACAGCTCAGTAGCCGATTAAAAAAACTAACCTTGCATTTTATAAACAGACAGACACAAAGCCAGACTGACAGACATTTACCCTAACCTACCTATCATAAAATCTTATTATTATTTGCATTATTACATAAAACATTCAATTGACAACACAGAACAAGTTCTCCCCTATGGCCACCAAGCACCAGGTATATGCAGGCCGAACAATCCATCAGACAGACAGACAGATCATCAGCATACCTTAGCAAGGCAGCCTGGGTTTTAACCAGTTTTTCCAAAAGGAAAATTGTCTGTTCAGTGTTAGGTATCTAGGGGGACCCTGTGCACATAGATGATTATCATTAGGGTGACAAAAATTTTTTTTTTTTTTTTTACTATGCCACCTAGTCTCCCATCTCACTGATTAGGAAGGCTGCATAGTTATTTTTTTGTTTTGCAATTTTTCAAAGACTAATCTTTGTAATCTTTCTATTCTGTTTTGTCATATAAACTCATTTGCATAACATGGGACTATGGGAAAGCTCATGCAAATCGTGTTTCAGCTTACACAAACAAGGCCGGAGTCTTTACATTGCTCATTAGCATTTCTTGGTCATGTGTATGCAAATGAGTTTTAAATATTGGAAAATGTCTGTGCAGCTCTCTTAGGCAGTGAGAGGAGTTAGGCTGGCATATAAAAAAAAAACAATTACAATTTTGTCGCCCTGATGATAATGGTCTAGGGTCCAGGCCCTCTAGATAGCCAACCAATGCTAAGCAATTTCTCTCCTTTTGGATTGAGAACTTATGTTTGATTGTCTAAATTGCTCAAGCCTGTCATTGTAAGGTATGCTGACACCCTGTCTTATGGATAGATAGTCAGCCTGCACATACCTGGCTTTTGACATGGTGCAGAGTGATTTTTTTTATTTTACAAATAATAAAAGAATATTAAATTAACATTTAAAAGTAGATTGTAAAATGTTAGAGTAGATTTAGATGTTATAAAATAGGTTATTTTAAACTATTTAAAAATATTAGGTGATTTATGCCCTTTAATATTCGCCTCCCAATTGAAGTCTATTGCGGTTCGCCCTGTTCGCCTGTTCGGGAACATTTGAGTAAGTTCGGGTTCTCTGTTTTATGTTTGCGACATCTCTAGTCGTGACTCAAGGATAATATCTGGCAGCATCACTACTGCATATGCTGCACAGTAGACGGTGTCGAGTGGACGTGAACCGTTTACAAACACTTCTGGTGCGTCTGGTATGGGGGTGGCTGACAAATCTAGTCTGGGGGAGGTTTCGTATTCTAGTTCCTTGAGACAGTCATGTTTGTCTGGTAAAAAGCCTTCTGTCCCTTTTAGTCCTAGTAATGCATTCAGTATAGGTGCTGGTCCTGCCGTATGTGAGGCATATTTAATCTGTAATGATGGATCACTGAGTAAAAGGACTTCATATCCTGACAATCTTAGTGCTGACATGTGCTGCGTATGAATACCTTCTGAGAAAAGTACTCCGACTACGTCATAGATAGTATGCAAGACAGGTGGTGTCCCAGTCTAAAGGGTGTGGCTAATTCCACATCATCGCTAGCAGGCCGCAAGAGTACAATAGACATGCCGCATCCCTTACATACAGGGACAGGCATTACCTTTGAGAAACAGGCACAAGGACACAACTTTCCCATGTTCTTGAGTGAGTACCGCCATGGTTTTACAGTTTTGTTGTGCAAACATGTGGAAGTGGTAAGTTATAACTAGGAGGCCCAATCCTGGGCCACACATCAATGAACATTTCAGGCATCGAAAGCATTCAACATTTCTTTTGACTCATCTTATTAGCTCTGGGATTCTTCCAGAGTGGCTTGCCTCAAACATTGTCATATTAAGAACAATCGAGGATCCATTGTCTAGCAGTAGTTTATCATACCAAGAAAGGACAGCATTTCCTTGGTGGTGTGGGAGTGACCAGACCACATAGACTGGATTCTCCGGGACTGATTCTTCTCTTCCCCTGTGTGAGGACAAAGCCCAAGTATTCGACACCGCTATTTGCACACACATGCAGTTTCTCTAACGACACTTTATGAATCCACATTCCTGACAACCATTTCAACAAGGATATACCATCATGTACACTTGCCTCCACTGACATGCTGCACAACAGTAGATTCATCAACATACTGTATCAGGATGGAACCTCGGGGGTGCCAGGGTTTCAAAGTGGCTTGGAGGCACATGCTGTACACAACTGGTGAATCAGCATACCCTGTGGCATTCTACCCCAGGTCAGTTGACGTCCTCAAAGGAGAAAGCAAAATGGTACTCTTATTGAAACAGATGGCTTTCGAGGGATGGAGGAAAGGAGAGTTGTGACATCAGGAACCACTGGGGCTATGGGCACAGTGAGATTGTTGATTGCGCCAAATCCTGGACAAAGCTGGGTAGTACCATCTGCCTTTGTCACGGATTGATAGGGGTAGAGTAAGGTGAAATCACCTCTCGAGGATTCCTTTTTAGAAATTCTTCTATCACTGGCCGTAGCCCCTAATCTTTTCCTTGGACAGTGGTATTGCTTTTGATACACTGCGTGGCACCGGGTTTAAGATTGGCTTGATAAGGTGTGCAATCAATCAGGCCCATGTCATAGTCGCCCTGTGACCATAGTGAAGGGTTTATGTCTCCTAGCTCAGGGTGGTCCTGTAAACTAACAAAAGTACACATAGCCGGGGTCACTATGGGCATGGTGGCTGAGTGAATTTTTTTACTGTCACTCCCAAGTCCAACTTCACAAACAAGTCCCTTCCTAATAAACTTACAGGGCAATCTGGTATGATGCTGAAAGTATGGTCCGTGATGTATTCACCGTCCACTGTCTCTATTGGGAGGGCATTCATTTTATATGTTTTAGTTAATACCCCGTTGATTCCCATAGAGGGGTCAGACTTTCTTAAAGGTCCCTTGTACATGTCTTTGTTGAACACACTGGAGGTGGTGCCGCTGTCTACCATGAATCCTACCTTCCTTCACGCAACTTTAAACAAAATAATCGGTGTATCTTTCCAGTGGGTGGTGACCTGTGTGAAAGCTGGAGTGACTCCCTTCGGGCCCCGTCAGTAGGGTTCAATGGGGAACCTGGGTTGAGTCTGTGTACCCTGTCTATCTGTATGCTGTCCCCTTTGTGTCATGGGCTGTTGTTGGCTGTGTGCTCCCCGATTCTGCGTGTCTCTCCTGGGTGTTGTGCACTGTCTAGCCCAATGTCCCTCCTGTCCACAGTTATAACAGCGGTTATTCATGGTTTGGAAGTCTTGATTTCTATCATTTGATCTATGAAAGTTTACTGCTGTCTTTCGCAAATTTCTCCCTCTACAGGCTTTCTTTAAATAAGCCACTGTGCCAGACGGAGCCACAGTAGGCTTGGGGCAGTGTTTAATAATTTTATTGTCATCTATGTCCAACGGCTTTTTCATCAGTTGATTACCAACCGTCAAAAAAGTCATGGATGTCTCAGGTCCCCTTATCTCACTATTCTTTTCCACTTAACCCTTATTCCTTAAATTATATCTCGACACAGTTGGGGGTGTGGGTTGTTTACTAACTGTGTGTCCTGCTATTATGTGACTGGCTGCTATTAAATCCTGAGCGCTGAACAGTTAATTTTATCTAATTGTATCTCATGTAGTTTTCTATCGTCTTTTGATCTTTTTTAAACCTTTTGTCTTGCACATGTTGGGGTCATACCAGTGGGGAGCTATCTCTAGCAAATTGTTCAACTCCTTTCTGCATATAATCCATATCGCATGAAGGGTCAGGTTCAAAATACGGCCAGGCGGGAGTGTCGCCTAAGCATAGACCCTTGACCATGTCCATGTGATATATGCTATTGTCTCCTTCCCTGGGAAAGGGGTCTACCACTTCCATTGCCTCTGTCCATCCTGCCAAATTATCTACCCATGGGTTAACAAGGTAATAATTTGTAGAACTGACTCGGGCAACATATTGTTTACATGTCTCTCCTGGTTCTGGTTTAGGGTATTCTGTCTTAGATTTTTGACTACTCATTATCAAAACTTATTTTCTTACAAAAATAATTCAAAACAGTAATAGCAAAAAACAAAACAGAATGTTAGTCTTGGGACGACAGCTGTACACTTACGACCCAGCCTGTCACTTCCCCTTATATAAGTATGTTAGACAAAACAACTTATCATGCAAAACTTCTACATTTAACAAACAACTTATCATGCAAACTTCTACAATTATCAAACAACTTATCATGCAAACTTCTACAATTATCAAACAACTTATCATGCAAACTTCTACAATTATCTTATTAATAATCAAATCAAGCTGTGAAACCTTCTGTGAAATCAAGCCCTCTGAAGTACACTTTCCTTGTTACATGAACTTTCCTGAGTACCTATCTTGACAGCTCCCTGAGCTGTGTACAACTCCCTGAGTTGTATTTATGTGTCCCTGACACAATACTCAGTACTCCCTGAGTACCTAATCTGACAGATCCCTGAGCTGTGTACAACTCCCTGAGTTGTATCCTATGTGTCCCTGACACAATACTCGGTACTCCCTGAGTACCTAATCTGACAGCTCCCTGAGCTGTGTACAACTCCCTGAGTTGTATCTATGTATCCCGGATACAAAAACTCTGTACTTACTCCGAGATGTGGCCAGTGCCCTCGGATCGGCCAGAGGACAAAATTGGTGTCTCTTCTCACCAGACCCGAGGATGACCTTCTCGATCCTGGACGAGCCCCCAAATTGTTAGGAATATTAATTTCTTCCCCTCTTATTGGTAGTTGGTACCCCTGGTACTAGACTTCGGTATTCAGCTTGATTTGATTCTTATCTGGCCAGGAGAGCGCAATTACACACGACACGATTCTGTCATACAATGCCACTCTGACTTGTTTATTGCTTACATGAGACATATATAGTCGTAGTCCAATGACATGATGTTTAAGTTATCCAATCACAGAGCTACACATTTCAGTTATCTTATCTTTAGAGTCAAAGCTACATGTCAGCAAAATAGTTTTCTCTCTCCATGTGCTTCCTGATATACTAATGCATATAGACCTTGGACTGCAATATAAACATATTACAGTCCAAAGTCCACTCCACACTAATGTAGATGAATTTAAAAAAGCCCATACAAAATTAATCAGTAATAGAACCCTTCAGCTTTCATTGACAAATACTGTACTACATCCGAAAACCGTGTCAGTAGCGCAAATTTATATAATTTGGGATAGATCTAGTGTCCATAGTGTGTTGCTTTCTTTGACCAATACTGTACTACATCCGAAAACAGTGTCTGTAGCGCAAGTTTAAATAATCTGGCCCTAATCTGTTGTCCATAGTGTGTGGCGTTCTGTAAAAAATACTGTACTACATCCGAAAACGCATAGTAGCGCATAGTAGCGCATAGTGAAATAATTTGGAATAGATCTAGTGTCCAAAGTGTGTTGCTTTCTGTGACAAATTCTGTACTTTTTACGAAAACAGTGTCTGTAGCGCTAATTTAAATAATATGTACCACAACTGGTGTCTATAGTGTGTGGCTTTCTGTGACAAATACTGTACTACATCCGAAAACAGTGTCTGTAGTGCAAATTAAAAAATTCTAAGGCTAACCTCGTTTCAATAGTGTGTGGTTTGCTGTGACAAATACTGTACTACATCCTAAAACAGTGTCTGTAGCGCAAATTTAAATAATTTGTTCCACACCTAGTGTCCATAGTGTGCTGCTTTCTGTTACAAATACTGTACTTCATCCTAAAACATTGTCTGTAGCGATAATTTAAATAATCTGGGCCTAATCTAGTGTCCATAGTGTGTGGCTTTCTGTGACCATAGTGTTTTGGCTTTCGCTGACAAATACTGTTCTACATCCTAAAACAGTGTCTGTAGTGCAAATTTAAATAATCTGGGCCTAACCTAGTTTTGATAGTGTGTGGCTTTTCAGTGACAAATACTGTACTACATCCGAATACAGTGTCTGTAGCGCAAATTTAAATAATTTGTTCCACACCTAGTGTCCATAGTGTGCTGCTTTCTGTGACTCTACTCTACTACATCTGAAAACAGTGTATATAGCGCAAGTTTAAATAATCTGGGCCTATTCCAGTGTCCATGGTGTGTGGCTTTTTGTGACAAATACTGTACTACATCCTAAAACAGTGTCTGTAGCGCAAATTTATATAATTTGGGATAGATCTAGTGTCCATAGTGTGTTGCTTTCTGTAACCAATACTGTACTACATCCGAAAACAGTGTCTGTAGCGTCAATTTAAATAATCTGGGCCTAGTCTAGTGTCCATAGTGTGTTGCATTCTGTGACCTATACTGTACTATATCTGAAAACAGTGTCTGTAGTACAAATTTAAATAATCTGGGCCTAATCTAGTGTCCATAGTGTGTGGCTTTCTGTGACAAATACCGTTCTACATCTGAAAACAGTGTCTGTAGAGCAATGTTAAATAATCTGGGCCTAATCTAGTGTCCATAGTGTGTGACTTTCTGTGACATATACTGTACTCCATACGAAATCTGTTTCTTTAGTGTAAATTTAAATAATCTGGGCCTAATCTTGTGTTCATTGTGTGTGGCTTCCTATGACAAATACTGTACTACATCCGAATTCACTGTCTGTAGCGCAAATTTTAATAATTTCGGCCACATCTAGTGTCCATAGTGTGTGGCTTTATTTAACCAATACTGTACTACATCCAAAAACAGTGTCTGCAGTGCAAATTTAAAAATTCTGGGGCTAACCTCATTTCAATAGTGTGTGGCTTGCTTTGACAAATACTGTATTACATCCTAAAACAGTGTCTGTAGCGCAAATTTAAATAATTTGTTCCACACCTAGTGTCCATAGTGTGCTGCTTTCTGTTACAAATACTGTACTTCAACCGAAAACAGTGTCTGTATAACATATATTTTAATAATCTGGGCCTAATCTAGTGTCCATAGTGTGTGGCTTTCTGTGACCTATACTGTACTATATCTGAAAACAGTGCCTGTAGTACAAATTTAAATAATTTGGCCCTAATCTAGTGTCTATAGTGTGTTGCTTTCTGTGACGTATACTGTACTATATCTGAAAACAGTGTCTGTAGTACAAATTGCATGATTTTCCTAACTTGTGACGTAAAGTCATGATTTTATTAAGGACACGGAGGCGAGTATTGCATTCTCTTTCTTTACTGAAAACTTTAGCAGCAAAAGAAAAAACCTTACCACACAGGGTAACATGGCAACAAGCCCTCCCCTAACCCAGTATAAATGTCCTGAAACATAATAACTCCTCCTCTTTCTTTGATGACGAACTCCGGAAGCCGAACAAGTAACAGGAAAAACAGCGAGTGCTCCAAACCAGACTCATCCAACTGGTAACGATTCCACCGCAAACACATGAACCGAGAATCCACCGTAGACTCTATGCCTCAAAGGATGTAAGTAATCAACCTAGGGAAATAGAAACAAATAATGGTAATACAGGGAAGACCACACGTCCCGTCCAAAGCTAGAAAAAAGGTACATGAATCAGTAATAAATCAATCAGTACATATAAAATAGTACAAATAACAGTACAGTTAGCAGAGAAACAGCCACTACCAAAAAGGGGACCTGGAAAAGGAAACACTAGACCCAACATAAGGGAGGGAACCCAGGGAGGGGCAATACTCGCCTCCGTGTCCTTAATAAAATCATGACTTTACGTCACAAGTTAGGAAAATCATGCAATTTTATTACATGACACGGAGGCTCCTATTGCAAGTTTAAAGCTGTTGAATTACCGAAGAGAAAATATGAGGAAAAGGCCGGAAATAAAACTCCCGGAAAGTGGAGACGCGGGTCCAGTCTGCCAAACGCAAAATGTCCTCCAAACGAGCACCCGACACAGCCAGAGACGTGGAGGAGGCGCCCTGGTAGAATGGGCCGTGAACACCGCAGTGTCCACTCCAGCCAAGGACATGACCCACTTGACCCATCTGGCCAAGGTGGTACAAGAAACAGGTGCAAAAGGGCGACAATAGGAGAGGAATAATTCCGGAGAGGAGAGAAGACGGTGAGAAGCCGTGCGAGACTCATACTCACGAAGGCATTGGACCGGGCAGAGAGCAGGAACGTCCGGGAAGCTAGGATAGAAAACTGATCTTATATTAGTCTTGGTGCGCCTGGAGATGTTAAATAGAACACCCTCAGGAGTGAAAGACCTAGCGTCATGGTCCAAGGCGCGGACATCAGAAACCCGCTTGCAGGAAATAAGGCAAAACAGCATAACCAACTTGGCCGAAAGTTGACGAAGCGACAACTGGTCATTAGCAGGCCAGGAAGAAAAAAGATTGAGAACGAGGAAACATCCCAAGTAGATGAGAAACGAGGTCGAGGAGGTCGGGCGAGACGAGACCCCGAAGTGAGACGGCAGACCAGGGGATGTTGTCCAGCCGGGCGACCCTCAAAACCCTGATGGGATGCGGAGATAGCGGAACGGAATAAATTGATAGTGCGGTAGGCCTTACCGGCTTCAAACAGCGAAGTGAGGAATTGTAAGACCTCCGCTACAGGGGCTGATACGGGATCCAAGTGTTTCGCCAGGCACCAATCAGACCAGGAGCGCCAGGCAGCTCGGTAGGATCTTCTCGTTCCAGGAGCCCACGCGTCCTCCAAAAGTCGTCTAGTTGCCGCCGAAAGTCCAGGGACATTCCAGGCACCCCCGAGACCCTGCACGCTAGCAGCCGAAGCGATCCGTCTAGAACGAGTGGATGTTGATGGCCCGACGGGTCCAGCAGAAGGTCCGGGAATGTCGGCAGAAGAAGAGGGGGAAAGGTCAAACACTCCATCAGTTGAGGGAACCACGACTGAGCCGCCCAGAATGGGACCAGCAAGACCAACTCGGCTCGTTGAAGGCGTAGGTGAGCCAGGACTCGAGAGATCATCGAGAACGGAGGGAACGCGTAGTTCAGATGAAGGGACCAATCCTGGAGGAAGGCATCCACTGCCTCCGCTAACGGGTCCGGTCTCCAGCTGTAGAATCTGGGAAGCTGGGAGTTCAGGCGAGAGGCGAAGAGGTCTATAGACATGGGACCCCAGTGAGAAGAAATGGAGGAGAAAACTCCCACGTCTAATCTCCAATCGCTGTAATCCATCAGAAAGCGCGATGACCAATCCGCGTGTGTATTGTTCAGTCCTGGTAAATACTCCGCCACCACCTTGATATCCCTGTCCAGGCAGAAACCCCAGAAGTCCTTGGCCAACTGAGACAAGGCCGACGAACGTGTACCGCCCATGGCGTTGACATAACGGACCGCCGACATTGTCCATCCGAAGTCTCGATGCACGCCCTGGCCATGCCCTTCGCAAAACTGCGGATCGCAAAGGAGCCGGCCAAGAGTTCTAGCGAGTTGATGTGAAGGGTAGACTCCGCAGCCGACCAACGGCCCCCGGTGGTCACACCGTTGCAGTGGGCACCCCAACCCGAGAGGCTGGCGTCCGACTCTATAGTGAAGTCCGGGTAGGGTCCGAAAATCGCCTTGCCATTCCAGGCTTCCATGTTGCGAATCCACCACGTCATCTCGTCCCTGGTTTCCCTGTCCAGAGTGATCAGATCTTCGTACGTGGCTCCAGCTTGAAGATGAGCAATTTTCAGGCGTTGGAGGGCCCGATAGTGTAACGGGCCGGGAAGACCGCCTGGATGGAGGATGAGAGGAGGCCTATGACGCGAGCCAGTTGACGTAGAGGGACCTGCGGGAGAGAAAGAGTTCTTGCGGAGCTCTTTGCGAACTGATCTGACCTTGGCCGAAGGAAGGCTGAGGGACTCCGTGGAGGCGTTGATTAGAAACCCCAGAAACTCCATGGAATGGGACGGGACGAGGCACGATTTCTCCAGATTCAGAAGAAATCCCAGGCGGGACAGAAGTTGCATCGTCGTCGATAAGTGGTCCAGAAGGAGGCCGCGATCCTGAGCCATGAGGAGGATATCGTCCAGATAAATGATCATGCGAATGCCCCTGCTGCGAAGGAAGGCGACAACCGGACGCATCAGTTTGGTGAAGCACCAAGGAGCTGATGATAGGCCGAAGGGAGACAGGTAAATCTCCATGTCTCCCCGCTCCAGACGAATTGTAGAAGGTCCCTGGAGGATTCTGCTATCGGGACGGTGAGATAGGCGTCCTTCAAGTCTAGCTTGACCATCCAGTCGTCGATGATGAGCATGTCTCTGAGGAGGTGAATGCCCTCCATTTTGAAGTGGCGGTAGCGAACATAACGATTTAAGGGGCGGAGGTTGATGACTGGGCGAAGTTGTCCGCCTTTTTTGGCCACGAGAAACATGTTGCTGACAACCCCGAAAGAGGGGGAGGGAGCGCGCTCTATCGCCCCCTTTTCGTACAAGGTAAGAAGTTCCAGGTGTAGCAGGCATAGCTTGTGCACCGGGAGGACAGACTGATGGGGCGCGGGATTAGAGTCGGAGAGGAGACGAGCTCTATCCGGAATCCCAGTACCGTGGAGAGGACCCAAGGGTCCGATGTAATGGTTGACCAGACATGGGAAAAATGACAAAGTCTTCCCCCGACCCAGACACCCGAAGAACACAGAGGGGGACTTACCGAGAGGGCGTCGGGTAAAGGAGCCTCTTGGACCTCTGGAACGCCAGGACTGGCCACGGGTGGGGAAGAAGGATGGCGTCTGTCTGGAATCTTGTGAGCGGTATGCGAAGGAGCCTCGACCCGAACCTCCTCGAGTCTGGAAGGACGTACGGCCGGACAGGCGGCCCCTGGAGCTGCCGGCCCTTGTGGAGACCCGTCTGTGGAAGACGCGCTTCATAGAGGACTGTGCCCTATCCAGGGCGGTGAAGGCACCCACGTATCGGCCGAGGTCCTTAATAAAGGATTCCCCAAAAAGAAGGCCCTGAGAATCCTTTCCTGCCTCAGTAAGGGCCAAATTAGAGAGCTTAGGCTCGATCTTAAAAAGTATGGCCTTTCTTCTCTCAATGGAGAGGGAGGTATTTACATTGCCGGTGATGCACACCGCTCTCTGAGCCCAGCCACGCAGCTCCTCAGGGTCGACTAGGGAGTTTTGGGCTCTGGCCGTCTTGGCTAACTCAAAGATCTTGGTCAAAGGACCTAAGATGTCCAGGAGTTTATCCTGTACGGCTTTTAAGGCCGACTCAAGGCCCTTCTTGGGATTCCAGCCCGATTTCGCTAGAAATTGGATCATCTTAGGATCCACCACAGGGGTCTCTCCCACTTTATTAGGGACAATGGGCCTAGGGCACTCGGCCCTGAGTTTGCTTCTGGCCTCCTTAGAAAGGGGCTGGCGTACTCGGGCCTCAAGGTACTTAGCCACATGGTCAGATGGCAGCCATTCGGCGGACCTGGGGTGGTGGAGGATGTCCGGATCAAACAGAGCTTCACCTGACGGATCCAGGATCACAGAGTCAGGAAATTGGGGATTGTCCCCGGGGGCGGGGGTAGGGCCAGCCCGAGTGGAGGAGGGGCCCGGAAGGGACTCCTCAAAATAGTCTGGGTCAGCCTCCTCAGAGGATATGTTATCAATCTCAGCCTCCTCATCCGTATGGATATCCGATTCAGAATCGGTTTCTTGCTGCGCTCTAGCGCATTTCCATAGCCTCGCTTTTTCTGCCTGGCGGGCACAGGCTCTTTTGCGCGATCTATGCGCGCTATCAATGGTGGGACTCAGCGCACCAGTCATGAGGTTTCTGGAGGCATGTGGCTCAGTGGGCTGTAGGGTAGGGCGCTGGGAGCGCCTAGAGGGGTGACTAAGCAGAGCCTCTGAAATAGAGTTAGAGATAGCGCTGGACATGGAGCCCATAGCGGCCTGAAAAGCGGCCGCGACAGAGCGCTGGATAGATAGTGGTTGCATATTTATCTCTGGAGGCCCCTGATCCAGGGGAGCATCCTCCGGTAGGGGGTCTATAATAGGAGACTCAGAGTGGGCAGAGTGATGGGACATGGTAACTGACCAGAAGGAGGGCAGCGCCCTGGTAGGATATGCCTGAAGACAAGGGCCTGACTATCCTACGTTTATATCTTAAAATGGGATAGAGCTTGTTTAGAGGTTCTAGCAGGGGAGCGCCGCTACTCACACCTGCAGCAGAGCGCACAGGGAAGCGATACTGACAAGATAGAGCGGGCGCACGGATCCGAAATGGCGCCCGAAGTCTCGCGAGAAGACGAGATCTCGCGATAATACGGGCGGAGCGGAGATGGGACGCAGAGGAGAAGGAGAAGAAGAAGTAGAAGATGGCGCGGGTGGGCGGGGCTAAGCGCGCGCCGATGAACAAGGGAGGAAAGCGCCGGCAGCAGGCTGGAGAGCCTAGCAGGGTGAGGAAGCCGGGGAAGGAATTCTGAGGGAAGGCACCGAGGGAGAAGTCCCAGGGTGGGGAAGGGGGGAGGGAAAAACGGGGTAAGCAAGTACCTAAGGAAGAAAAAACAATAATGGCCGCAAGGAAATGCAGCTAACCTGTAAGGCAAATATATATATAAACCCCAAACAGGGGTAAGAAACCCACAATAAAGTAAAAAGGCACTACTAAAATAACATAAGCATCCAACACAGGACAGCAGAATGGTGTACTTATCTTAGAGGAAGCAGCAAAGAAAGAGGGGGAGTTATTATGATTCAGGACATTTATACTGGGTTAGGGGAGGGCTTGTTGCCATGTTACCCTGTGTGGTAAGGTTTTTTCTTTTGCTGCTAAAGTTTTCAGTAAAGAAAGAGAATGCAATAGGAGCCTCCGTGTCATGTAATAAAATTTAAATTATCTGGGCCTAATCTAGTGTCACTAGTGTGTTGCTTTCTGTGACATATACTGTACTACATCCAAATACAGTGTCTGTAGCGCAAATTTAAATAACCTGGGCCTAATCTAGTGTCCATGGTGTGCTGCTATCTAACAAATCACGGTAACTAAATCCGAATACAGTGTCTGCTAGCACAAATGTAAATAATTTCTGCTACATCTGGTTTCCATAGTGTGTGGCTTTCTGTGACAAATACTGTCCTACATCCTAAAACAGTGTCTGTAGCGCAAATTTATATAATTTGGGATAGATCTAGTGTCCATAGTGTGTTGCTTTCTGTGACCAATACTGTACTACATTCGAAAACAGTGTCTGTAGCGTCAATTTCAATAATCTGGCCCTAATCTGGTGTCCATAGTGTGTGGCTTTCTGTGAAAAATACTGTTCTACATACGAAAACAGTGTCTGTAGCGCAAATGGAAATAATTTGGAATAGACCTAGTGTCCATAGTGTGTTGCTTTCTATGACAAATACTGTACTTCATCCGAAAACAGTGTTTGTAGCGCAAATTTTAATAATCTGTGCCACAACTGGTGTCTATAGTGTGTAGCTTTCTGTGACAAATACTGTACTACATCCGAAAACAGTGTCTGTAGCGCAAATTTAAATAATCTGGGCCTAACCTAGTTTCCATAGTGTGTGGCTTTCTGTGACAAATACTGTACTACATCTGAATACCGTGACTGTAGCGCAAATTTAAATAATTTATTCCACACCTAGTGTCCATAGTGTGCTGTTTTCTGTGATTTATACTGTACTACATCTGAAAACAGTGTCTGTAGTAGTAATTTAAATAATCTGGGCCCTATTCCAGTGTCCATAGTGTGTGGCTCTCTGTGACAAATACTGTACTACATCCGAGAACAGTGTCTGTAGCGCAAATTTTAATACTTTGTGCCACAACTACGTGTCCAGTATTGTGTGGCTTTATGTGACAAATACTGTACTACATGCGAAAACAGTGTTTGTAGCGCAAATTGAAAAAATTTGGGATAGATCTAGTGTCCACAGTGTGTTGCTCTCTGTGACAAATACTGTACTACATCCGAAAACAGTGTCTGTAGTACAAATTTAAATAATCTGGGCCTAATCTAGTGTCCATAGTGTGTGGATTTCTGTGACATATATTGTAGTCTATCCGAAAACTGTTTCTTTAGCGTAAATTTTAATAATCTGGGCCTAATCTATTATCCATAGTGTGTGGCTTTCTGTGACAAATACTGTACTACATCTGAAAACAGTGTCTGTAGCGCAAATTTACATAATCTAGGCCTAACCTAGTGTCCATAGTGTGTGGCTTTCTGTGACAAATACTGTACTACATCTGAAAACCGTGTCTGTAGCGCAAATTTTTATAATTTGGGATAGATCTAGTGTCCATAGTGTGTTGCTTTCTTTGACCAATACTGTACTACATCCAAACACAGTGTCTGTAGCGCAAATTTAAATAATCTGGCCCTAATCTGTTGACCATAGTGTGTGGCTTTCTGTGAAAAATACTGTACTACATCAGAAAACAGTGTCTGTAGCGCATATTGAAATAATTTGGAATAGATCTAGAGTCCAAAGTGTGTTGCTTTCTGTGACAAATACTGTACTTCATACGAAAACAGTGTCTGTAGCGCTAATTTAAATAATTTGTACCACAACTGGTGTCCATAGTGTGTGGCTTTCTGTGACAAATACTGTACTACATCCGAAAACAGTGTCTGTAGTGCAAATTTAAAAATTCTGGGGCTAACCTCGTTTCAATAGTGTGTGGCTTGCTGTGACAAATACTGTACTACATCCAAAAACAGTGTCTGTAGCGCAAATTTTAATAATGTGTTCTACAGCTAGTGTCCATAGTCTGCTGATTTCTGTTACAAATACTGTACTTCATCCTAAAACAGTGTCTGTAGCACATATTTAAATAATCTGGGCCTAGTCTAGTGTCCATAGTGTGTTGCATTCTGTGACCTATGCTGTACTATATCTGAAAACAGTGTCTGTAGTACAAATTTAAATAATCTGGGCCTAATCTAGTGTCCATAGTGTGTGGCTTTCTGTGACAAATACCGTTCTACATCTGAAAACAGTGTCTGTAGAGCAATGTTAAATAATCTGGGCCTAATCTAGTGTCCATAGTGTGTGACTTTCTGTGACATATACTGTACTCCATATGAAATCTGTTTCTTTAGTGTAAATTTAAATAATCTGGGCCTAATCTTGTGTTCATAGTGTGTGGCTTTCTATGACAAATACTGTACTACATCCGAATTCACTGTCTGTAGCGCAAATTTTAATAATTTCTGCCACATCTAGTGTCCATAGTGTGTGGCTTTATTTAACCAATACTGTACTACATTCAAAAACAGTGTCTGCAGTGCAAATTTAAAAATTCTGGGGCTAACCTCGTTTCAATTATGTGTGGCCTGCTGTGACAAATACTGTATTACATCCTAAAACAGTGTCTGTAGCGCAAATTTAAATAATTTGTTCCACACCTAGTGTCCATAGTGTGCTGCTTTCTGTTACAAATACTGTACTTCATCCGAAAAAAGTGTCTGTATAACATATATTTTAATAATCTGGGCCTAATCTAGTGTCCATAGTGTGTGGCTTTCTGTGACCTATACTGTACTATATCTGAAAACAGTGCCTGTAGTACAAATTTAAATAATTTGGCCCTAATCTAGTGTCTATAGTGTGTGGCTTTCTGTGACGTATACTGTACTATATCTGAAAACAGTGTCTGTAGTACAAATTTAAATTATCTGGGCCTAATCTAGTGTCACTAGTGTGTTGCTTTCTGTGACATATACTGTACTACATCCGAATACAGTGTCTGTATGCGCAAATTTAAATAACCTGGGCCTAATCTAGTGTCCATAGTGGTGCTGCTATCCTAACAAATGCAGTGCTACTAAATCCGAATACAGTGTCTGCCTATGCACAAATGTAAATAATTTCTGCTACATCTAGTTTCCATAGTGTGTGGCTTTCTGTGACAAATACTGTACTACATCCTAAAACAGTGTCTGTAGCGTCAATTTCAATAATCTGGCCCTAATCTGGTGTCCATAGTGTGTGGCTTTCTGTGAAAAATACTGTTCTACATACGAAAACAGTGTCTGTAGCGCAAATGGAAATAATTTGGAATAGATCTAGTGTCCATAGTGTGTTGCTTTCTATGACAAATACTGTACTTCATCCGAAAACAGTGTTTGTAGCGCAAATTTTAATAATCTGTGCCACAACTGGTGTCCATAGTGTGTGGCTTTCTGTAACAAATACTGTACTACATCTGAATACCGTGACTGTAGCGCAAATTTAAATAATTTGTTCCACACCTAGTGTCCATAGTGTACTGTTTTCTGTGATTTATACTGTACTACATCTGAAAACAGTGTCTGTAGTGCGAATTTAAATAATCTGGGCCTATTCCAGTGTCCATAGTGTGTGGCTCTCTGTGACAAATACTGTACTACATCCGAAAACAGTGTCTGTAGCGCAAATTTTAATAATTTGTGCCACAACTCGTGTCCGTATTGTGTGGCTTTATGTGACAAATACTGTACTACATGCGAAAACAGTGTTTGTAGCGCAAATTGAAAAAATTTGGGATAGATCTAGTGTCCACAGTGTGTTGCTCTCTGTGACAAATACTGTACTACATCCGAAAACAGTGTCTGTAGTACAAATTTAAATAATCTGGGCCTAATCTAGTGTCCATAGTGTGTGGATTTCTGTGACATATATTGTAGTCTATCCGAAAACTGTTTCTTTAGCGTAAATTTTAATAATCTGGGCCTAATCTATTATCCATACTGTGTGGCTTTCTGTGACAAATACTGTAGTACATCAGAAAACAGTGTCTGTAGCGCAAATTTAAATAATTTGTGCCACAACTGGTGTCCATAGTGTGTTGCTTTCTTTGACAAATACTGTACTACATCTGAAAACAGTGTCTGTAGCGCAAATTTACATAATCTAGGCCTAACCTAGTGTCCATAGTGTGTGGCTTTCTGTGACAAATACTGTACTACATCTGAAAACCGTGTCTGTAGCGCAAATTTTTATAATTTGGGATAGATCTAGTGTCCATAGTGTGTTGCTTTCTTTGACCAATACTGTACTACATCCAAACACAGTGTCTGTAGCGCAAATTTAAATAATCTGGCCCTAATCTGTTGACCATAGTGTGTGGCTTTCTGTGAAAAATACTGTACTACATCAGAAAACAGTGTCTGTAGCGCATATTGAAATAATTTGGAATAGATCTAGTGTCCAAAGTGTGTTGCTTTCTGTGACAAATACTGTACTTCATACGAAAACAGTGTCTGTAGCGCTAATTTAAATAATTTGTACCACAACTGGTGTCCATAGTGTGTGGCTTTCTGTGACAAATACTGTACTACATCCGAAAACAGTGTCTGTAGTGCAAATTTAAAAATTCTGGGGCTAACCTCGTTTCAATAGTGTGTGGCTTGCTGTGACAAATACTGTACTACTTCCAAAAACAGTGTCTGTATCGCAAATTTAAATAATTTGTTCCACACCTAGTGTCCATAGTGTGCTGCTTTCTGTTACAAATACTGTACTTCATCCTAAAACAGTGCCTGTAGCACATATTTAAATAATCTGGGCCTAATCTAGTGTCCATAGTGTGTGGCTTTCTATGACAAATACTGTACTAC
The DNA here is from genome assembly GCA_033119425.1 of Bufotes viridis. Taxonomy (NCBI): domain Eukaryota; kingdom Metazoa; phylum Chordata; class Amphibia; order Anura; family Bufonidae; genus Bufotes; species Bufotes viridis. The sequence goes on from CM065592.1 coordinate 309,813,467, forward strand.
ATCCGAATACACTGTCTGTAGCGCAAATTTTTATAATTTCTCCCACATCTAGTGTCCATAGTGTGTGGCTTTATTTGACCAATACTGCACTACATCTGAAAACAGTGTCTGTAGCGCAAATTTAAATAATCTAGCCCTAATCTGGTGTCCATAGTGTGTGGCTCTCTGTGAAAAATACTGTACTAAATGCGAAAACAGTATCTGTAGTGCAAATTGAAATAATTTGGAATAGTTCTAGTGTCCATAGTGTGTTGCTTTCTGTGACAAATACTGTACTTCAAACGAAAACAGTGTCTGTAGCGCTAATTTAAATAATTTGTGGCACAACTGGTGTCCATAGTGTGTGGCTTTATGTGACATACTGTACTACATCCGAAAACAGTGTCTGTAGCGCAAATTTAAATAATTTGTTCCACACCTAGTGTCCATAGTGTGCTGCTTTCTGTTACAAATACTGTACTTCAGCCGAAAACAGTGTCTGTATAACATATATTTTAATAATCTGGGCCTAATCTAGTGTCCATAGTGTGTGGCTTTCTGTGACCTATACTGTACTATATCTGACAAGCAGTGCCTGTAGTACAAATTTAAATAATTTGGCCCTAATCTAGTGTCTATAGTGTGTGGCTTTCTGTGGCGTATACTGTACTATATCTGAAAACAGTGTCTGTAGTACAAATTTAAATTATCTGGGCCTAATCTAGTGTCACTAGTGTGTTGCTTTCTGTGACATATACTGTACTACATCCGAATACAGTGTCTGTAGCGCAAATTTAAATAACCTGGGCCTAATCTAGTGTCCATAGTGTGCTGCTATCTAACAAATACGGTACTAAATCCGAATACAGTGTCTGTAGCACAAATGTAAATAATTTCTGCTACATCTAGTTTCCATAGTGTGTGGCTTTCTGTGACAAATACTGTCCTACATCCTAAAACAGTGTCTGTAGCGCAAATTTATATAATTTGGGATAGATCTAGTGTCCATAGTGTGTTGCTTTCTGTGACTAATACTGCACTACATCTGAAAACAGTGTCTGTGAGCGCAAATTTAAATAATCTAGCCTAATCTGGTGTCCATAGTGTGTGGCTCTCTGTGAAAAATACTGTACTAAATGCGAAAACAGTATCTGTAGTGCAAATTGAAATAATTTGGAATAGTTCTAGTGTCCATAGTGTGTTGCTTTCTGTGACAAATACTGTACTTCAAAGCGAAAACAGTGTCTGTAGCGCTAATTTAAATAATTTGTGGCACAACTGGTGTCCATAGTGTGTGGCTTTATGTGACATACTGTACTACATCCGAAAACAGTGTCTGTAAGCGCAAATTTAAATAATTTGTTCCACACCTAGTGTCCATAGTGTGCTGCTTTCTGTTACAAATACTGTACTTCAACCGAAAACAGTGTCTGTATAACATATATTTTAATAATCTGGGCCTAATCTAGTGTCCATAGTGTGTGGCTTTCTGTGACCTATACTGTACTATATCTGAAAACAGTGCCTGTAGTACAAATTTAAATAATTTGGCCCTAATCTAGTGTCTATAGTGTGTGGCTTTCTGTGACGTATACTGTACTATATCTGAAAACAGTGTCTGTAGTACAAATTTAAATTATCTGGGCCTAATCTAGTGTCACTAGTGTGTTGCTTTCTGTGACATATACTGTACTACATCCGAATACAGTGTCTGTAGCGCAAATTTAAATAACCTGGGCCTAATCTAGTGTCCATAGTGTGCTGCTATCTAACAAATACGGTACTAAATCCGAATACAGTGTCTGTAGCACAAATGTAAATAATTTCTGCTACATCTAGTTTCCATAGTGTGTGGCTTTCTGTGACAAATACTGTCCTACATCCTAAAACAGTGTCTGTAGCGCAAATTTATATAATTTGGGATAGATCTAGTGTCCATAGTGTGTTGCTTTCTGTGACCAATACTGCACTACATCTGAAAACAGTGTCTGTAGCGCAAATTTAAATAATCTAGCCCTAATCTGGTGTCCATAGTGTGTGGCTCTCTGTGAAAAATACTGTACTAAATGCGAAAACAGTATCTGTAGTGCAAATTGAAATAATTTGGAATAGTTCTAGTGTCCATAGTGTGTTGCTTTCTGTGACAAATACTGTACTTCAAACGAAAACAGTGTCTGTAGCGCTAATTTAAATAATTTGTGGCACAACTGGTGTCCATAGTGTGTGGCTTTATGTGACATACTGTACTACATCCGAAAACAGTGTCTGTAGCGCAAATTTAAATAATTTGTTCCACACCTAGTGTCCATAGTGTGCTGCTTTCTGTTACAAATACTGTACTTCAACCGAAAACAGTGTCTGTATAACATATATTTTAATAATCTGGGCCTAATCTAGTGTCCATAGTGTGTGGCTTTCTGTGACCTATACTGTACTATATCTGAAAACAGTGCCTGTAGTACAAATTTAAATAATTTGGCCCTAATCTAGTGTCTATAGTGTGTGGCTTTCTGTGACGTATACTGTACTATATCTGAAAACAGTGTCTGTAGTACAAATTTAAATTATCTGGGCCTAATCTAGTGTCACTAGTGTGTTGCTTTCTGTGACATATACTGTACTACATCCGAATACAGTGTCTGTGAGCGCAAATTTAAATAACCTGGGCCTAATCTAGGTGTCCATAGTGTGCTGCTATCTAACAAATACGGTACTAAATCCGAATACAGTGTCTGTAGCACAAATGTAAATAATTTCTGCTACATCTAGTTTCCATAGTGTGTGGCTTTCTGTGACAAATACTGTCCTACATCCTAAAACAGTGTCTGTAGCGCAAATTTATATAATTTGGGATAGATCTAGTGTCCATAGTGTGTTGCTTTCTGTGACCAATACTGCACTACATCTGAAAACAGTGTCTGTAGCGCAAATTTAAATAATCTAGCCCTAATCTGGTGTCCATAGTGTGTGGCTCTCTGTGAAAAATACTGTACTAAATGCGAAAACAGTATCTGTAGTGCAAATTGAAATAATTTGGAATAGTTCTAGTGTCCATAGTGTGTTGCTTTCTGTGACAAATACTGTACTTCAAACGAAAACAGTGTCTGTAGCGCTAATTTAAATAATTTGTGGCACAACTGGTGTCCATAGTGTGTGGCTTTATGTGACATACTGTACTACATCCGAAAACAGTGTCTGTAGCGCATATTTAAATAATCTGGGCCTAACCTAGTTTCCATAGTGTGTGGCTTTCTGTGACAAATACTGTACTACATCCTAAAACAGTATCTGTAGCGCAAATTTAACCACTACAGGACCGACGGGAGGTCCTATAGTCCTGACTAGACGCATCGGCGCGTCATCTCGCGAGACGCGAGATTTCCAGTGCCGCGCGTCTCACTAGTTATACTACAGCCTGCCAGCGATGATTAATCGCTGGCAGGCTGTAGATGCGAAATAAATCGCATCAAAGTGGTATATCAGACGCTGTTTTGTTAACAGCGTCTGATATACCTGCTACCTGGTCCTCTGGTGGTCTCATTTGCTGGGATCGACCACCAGAGGACCAGGTAATCAATGCTAACGTTGCACCAAACACTACACTACCCCCGGTCACTTATTAACCCCCTGTTAACCCCTTGATCACCCCATCTAGATTCCCTGATCACCCCCCAGTCACTGATCACCCCCCTGTCACTGATCACACCCCTTGTAAGGCTCCATTCAGACGTCCAAATGTGTTTTGCGGATCTGTGTATGGCGATACCACATGAGTGACACTTTTTTGCAGCCTGGGCAAAGGGGCCCTAATTCCAATGAGTACCTTTAGGATTTCACAGGGCATTTTTACGCATATGGATTCGAGACTTCTTCTCACGCTTTAGGGGCCCCTAAAATGCCAGGACAGTATACATGCCCCACATGTGACCCCATTTTAGAAAGAAGACACCCCAAGGTATTCATTGAGGGGTATGGTGAGTTCATGTAAAATTTTATTTTTTGTCACACGTTAGTGGAATATGAGACTTTGTAAAAAACAAACAAAAAAAATATAGCAATTTCCGCTAACTTGTGCAAAAAAAAAAATTCTGTGAACTCGACATGCCCCTCACGGAATACCTTGGGGTGTCTTCTTTCCAAAATGGGGTCAATTGTGGGGTATTTATATGGCGATCCACAGATCCTCAATACACGGACACCGGCAATGTGCTTTCCGCATTTTGCAGATCCGCACATTGCTAGAACTATATAGAAAATGCCTTTTCTTGTCCGCAATTGCGGACAAGAATAGGACATGTTCTATATTTTTGCGGAACGGAAGTGCAGGCCCGGAAGCACAGATCCATCATTCCGGATCCGAGCGGGACAAAGTGAATGAATGGGTCCGCAATTCCGTTCCGCAAACAGAATTGCGGACGTGTGAATGGGGCATAAGGGTCCCTTATTACCGCTAGTTAGTTAGCTACTTGTTAGGTAGTTAGCGCCCAGCCCACCGCAGTCACTGATTTTGGCAGAGATTTTTTCATCCACATTGATCGATGCGAATGAAAAAATCTGTGCCGTTCTTTTTTTTTTTTTCAGCCCAGAGTCTGAACGGAAAAAAAAAATCTCATTACACTTATGCTCAATATAAGGAGAATAGCAGAAACTCCTAATGCTGGCCATACGTGTAATGATTGCGGAGACCCTCAAATGCCAGGGCAGTACAAACACCTCACATGTGAACCCATTTTAGAAAGAAGACACCCCAAGGTATTCGCTGAGGGGTATGGGGAGTTCATGTAAAAGTTTATTTTTTGTCACAAGTTAGTGGAATATGAGACTTTGTAAAAAAAAATATATATATATAGCAATTTCCGCTAACTTGTGCCAAAAAATATTTTTTTCTGTGAACTCGCCATGCCCCTCACGGAATACCTTGGGGTGTCTTCTTTCCAAAATGGGGTCACATGTGGGGTATTTATACTGCCCTGGCATTTTAGGGGTCCTAAAGAGTGAGAATCCAAATGCGTAAAAATGCCCTGTGAAATCCTAAAGGTACTCATGGGAATTTGGGCCCCTTTGCGCATCTTGGCTGCAAAAAAGTAGCACACATGTGGTATCGCCGTACTCAGCAGAAGTAGGGCAATGTGTTTTGGGGTGTATTTTTATATATACCCATACTTGTTTGAGAAATATCGTTGTAAACAACAACTTTTTAATTTTTTTTATACAAAGTTGTCAATTTACAGAGATATTTCTCTCACCCAACATGGGTATATGTGAAAATACACCCTAAAACACATTGCCCTACTTCTCCTGAATACGGCGATACCACATGTGTGACACTTTTTTGCAGCCTGGGTGCGCAAAGGGGCCCAAATTCCAATGAGTACCTTTAGGTTTTACATGGCTGCTCACAATTTAGCCCCACCCAAAATGCCAGAACAGTACAAACACCCCACAAATGACCCCATTTTGGAAAGAAGACACCCCAAGGTATTCGCTGAGGGGCATATTCAGTCCATGAAAAATTTAACTTTTTGTCAAAAGTTAGCAGAAAGGGAGACTTTGTGAGAAAAAACAATAAAAAATCAATTTCCGCTAACTTGTGCCCAAAAAAAAAAAATCTTCTACGAACTCGCCCCTCACGGAATACCTTGGGGTGTCTTCTTTCCAAAATGGGGCCACATGTGGGGTATTTATACTGCCCTGGCATTTTTAGGGCCCTAAAGCGTGAGAAGAAAAATGCGTAAAAATGCCCTACTAAAAGGTACTCATTGGAATTTGGGCCTCTTTGCGCATCTTGGCTGCAAAAAAGTGTCACACATGTGGTATCGCCGTACTCAGGAGAAGTAGAGCAATGTGTTTTGGGGTGTATTTTTACATATACCTATGTTGGGTGAGAGAAATATCTCTGTAAATTGACAACTTTGTATACATTTTTTTAAAAAGTTGTCATTTACAGAGATATTTCTCACACACAGTATGGGTATATATAAAAATACACCCCAAAACACATTGCCCTACTTCTCCTGAGTGACACTTTTTTGCAGCCAAGATGCGCAAAGGGGCCCTAATTCCAATGAGTACCTTTAGGATTTCACAGGGCATTTTTACGCATTTGGATTCTCACGCTTTAGAGCCCCTAAAATGCCAGGGCAGTATAAATACCCCACAAGTGACCCCATTTTGGAAAGAAGACACCCCAAGGTATTCCGTTAGGGGCATGGCGAGTTCACAGAATTTTTTTTTTTAGCACAAGTTAGCGGAAATTGATATTTTTTTTTTGTTTGTTTTTTACAAAGTCTCATATTCCACTAACTTGTGACAAAAAATAAAATTTTACATGAACTCACCATACCCCTCATGGAATACCTTGGGGTGTCTTCTTTCTAAAATGGGGTCATTTGGTGGGTATTTATACTATCCTGGCATTCTAGCACCTGAAGAAACATGACAGAGCTGCTTCAAAATGCCGAAATTCACTTTTTTGCACCATAGTTTGTAAACGCTATAACTTTTACCCAAACCAATAAATATACACTTATTGGATTTTTTTTTTATCAAAGACATGTAGAACAGTAAATTTAGAGCATGAGAAGAAGTCTGGAATCCATATGCTTAAAAATGCCCTGTGAAATCCTAAAGGTACTAATTGGAATTAGGGCCCCTTTGTGCACCCAGGCTGCAAAAAAGTGTCACTCATGTGGTATCGCCGTACTCAGGAGAAGTAGGGCAATGTGTTTTGGGGTGTATTTTTATATATACCCATACTTTGTGTGAGAGATATCTCTGTAAACGACAACTTTTTATTTTTTTTTATCCAACTTGACAATTTACAGAGATATTTCTCTCACCCAGCATGGGTATATGTAAAAATATACCACAAAACACATTGCCCTACTTCTCCTGAGTACGGCGATACCACATAAGTAACACTTTTTTGCAGCCTGAGTGCGCAAAGGGGCCCAAATTCCAACGAGTACCTTTAGGTTTTACATGGCTGCTCACAATTTAGCCCTTCCTAAAATGCCAGAACAGTAAACACACCCCACAAATGACCCCATTTCGAAAAGTAGACACCCCAAGGTATTCACTGAGGGGCATTGTGAGTCCGTCTGAGATTTTTTTTTTTTTGCCAGAAGTTAGCAGAAATGGAAACTTTATTATTATTTTTTTCCTCAGAAAGTGTCATTTTCCGCTAACTTGTGAAAAAAAATGAAATTATACATGAACTCACCATGCCCCTCCGTGAATAATTTGGGGTGTCTTCTTTCTAAAATGGTGTCATTTGGTGGGTATTTATACTATCCTGGCATTCTAGCACCTGAAGAAACATGACAGAGCTGCTTCAAAATGCCGAAATTCACTTTTTTGCACCATAGTTTGTAAACGCTATAACTTTTACCCAAACCAATAAATATACACTTATTGGATTTTTTTTTATCAAAGACATGTAGAACAGTAAATTTAGAGAAAAATTTATATAGAAATGTAGTTTTTTAAAAAAAAATTACATCAGAAAGTGAAAAATGTCATTTTTTTGGAAAAATGTTGTTACATTTTTATTAATAGCAAAAAAAGTAAAAATGTCAGCAACAATGAAATACCACCAAATGAAAGCTCTATTAGTGAGAAGAAAAGGAGGTAAAATTTATTTGTGTGGTAAGTTGAAAGTAGTGTAGTGCAGAATTGTAAAAAGTGGCCTGGTCATTAAGGGTGTTTAAGATAGGGGGGCTGAGGTGGTTAAATAATTTGTTCCACACTTAGTGTCCATAGTGTGCTGCTTTCTGTGACAAATACTGTACTACATCCAAATACAGTGTCTGTAGCGCAAATTTAAAAAATTTGTTCCACACCTAGTGTCCATAGTGTGCTGCTTTCTGTGACAAATATTGTACTTCATCTGAAAACAGTGTCTGTAGCGCAAATTTAAATAATCTGGGCCTAATCTAGTGTCCCTAATGTGTGGCTTTCTGTGACATATTCTGTACTATATCCGAAAACAGTGTCTGTTCGCTATATTTAAATTTTTTGTGCCACAACTAGTGTACATAGTGTGTGGCTTTTTGTGACATATACTGTACTACATCCGAAAACAGTGTATGTAGCGCAAATTTAAATAATCTGGGCCTAATCTAGTGTCCATATCGTGCTGCTTTCTGTGACAACTACTGTACTTTATCCGAAAACTTTGTCTGTAGCGCAAATTTAAATAATCTAGGCATGAGCTAGTGTCCATAGTGTGTGGCTTTCTGTGACATATACTGTACTACATAGGAAAACAGTGTCTGTAGTGCAAATTTAAATAGTCTGGGCCTAATCTAGTGTCCATAGTGTGTGGCTTTCTGTGACATATACGGTACTGTAGCAATAACAAAAGACAAAACAGGTGCACACTGCGGTTTTACTAAGCCCTCAAACTGATGTTAAAACTGAGAGATTAGTCAACATGTCCTGCAGTGGAGGACATGTCTTAAGCTCGAGCACCACGCCAAGGTTTCTCAAGTAGCTCGGGACCTAACACTCACCTACCTATGCCATATGGGCAATAGCAGGGGCCAGTGGGCAAAATTACAGGAATGTATTAGGCTGACTCGCAGCAGACTCCTCAGTTACCTCCAGCATGTAACCATGCCATGGGTTGAGCACATCCTGCTTCATGCCACCTTTCAGTTGGTTTGTGGACATATACCATACTACATCCGAAAACAGTATTTGTAGTACAAATTTAAATAAACTGGGCCTATTCTAGTGTCCTTAGTGTGTGGCTTTCTGTGACAAATACTGTTCTACATCCGAAAACACTGTCTGTAGTGCAAATTTAAATAATCTGGGCCTAATCTAGTGTCCATAGTGTGTGGTTTTCTGTGACAAATACTGTACTAAATCCAAAAACTGTGTCTCTAGTGCAAATTTAAATAATTTGTTCCACACCTGGTGTCCATAGTGTGCTGCTTTCTGTGACAAATACTGTACTATATCCTAAAACAGTGTCTGTAGCGCAAATATAAATAATGTGGGCCTAATCTTGTGTCCATAGTGTGTGGCTTTCTGTGACAAATAATGTACTACATCCGAAAACAGTGTCTGTAGCGCAAATGTATATATTTTGTGCTACTTCTAGTGTCCATAGTGTGTTGCTTTCTGTGACAAATACTGTACTATATCCGAAAACAGTGTCTGTAGAGCAAATTTAAATAATCTGGGCCTAATCTAGTGTCCATAATGTGTGGCTTTCTGTGACATATATAAAACTCCATCTGAAAACTGTGTCTGTAGCGCAAATTTAAATAATCTGGGCCTAATCTAGTGTCCATAGTGTGTGGTTTTCCATGACAAATACTGTACTACATCCGAAAACAGTATCTGTAGTGCAAATGTAAGAGATGTCAAAAATAGGCACCCCATAAAATAAACTAATATCTATATAATTTCTAGTTTCAACAATACACAAGTATGACTGTACCACCAGTAGATGGCAGCAGAGAGAAAGCTTAAATAGCAGAGCTACAAACAGCAGAGGGGAACTAAATAATGCAGATCTTGGTTTATGGGGGGACAGGATTTACTGCTACATTTCCTGTATCCCCATACTGAAGGTCATGTGCTTGTTCCTTCCAGCCCGCTCCCTTCGCACATTGGAATTATTGACCATACTTTCAGCATATGTGCAAAAAAATTGGTGGCCCGTACAGGGAGTGGGTGAGGAAGATGCGGTCCCGGAAGTGAAACAAAAAAAAAACGGTTACACGAAGCATAGAGGAGAAATTAACCCTTGCAGCATAGCCAGCGAACACAAATGGTTCTAGAGAGCCTGCAGGATGAAATCAGTGGTCACCTAATCCACTTGCCAGTGGGTGATCTCATTGAAATTTGCCAATTCATCAAAGCCCCTGAAGCCAGCATAGCGAAAGGAAAAACCCGGCGCCATTTTATGCGGATCATTAATGAGGTAATAGATGAACTGGTCGAAGCTAAAAGTGAGGAGGCGGTGACACAATTTCTGCAAGCCATAAAGGGATTCATTAGCGAACTAGAGAAGAAGAGAGACAATGCGGAAGTCCCAAGCTTCAGTGAGAAAGACTTTCTATCAGAACAACAATTGACCGACTTAAAGCGACAGTATCACACTATGCAGGAGAGGTTCCAGGAAACGTCCAGAATAATGGAGGAACAGATTAGAGAGCTGAGTACCAAAAGTAAAGACTCAAGTAACAGTCAGCCAAAACCAGTGCCAGTCCTGATTGCTCAGAGACTACACCATGGTAGCTTGCCAGAGGTGACAATCAGAAAAGACTTCAAGATTACAGGCCAGATTGGAGAAAAAGAGCAGAAGGATAAGCTGTCCTACACCAACTTAATGCACCAAATCGACCTGGGACTACAGAATGGATATCCTGAGACTGAGATTATTGAAGCAGTGGTCAAAGCTATTAGCCCCGACCTAAGCCTCAGAGGTATGCTGGAGATGAAAAATGGACTGACTCTAGTGCAGACGAATCTTGAAAAGTCACTACAAGGAGAAGAATCCCTCAGAACTGTACCAGCAACTCCTTATTATTTCCCAGAAAAGCGACGAGACGCCACAGAATTTCCTATTCAGAGCTATTGAATTGAAAGATCGGCTGCTATTCGTCTCCCAAGGTGAAGGCTCGGAAGAACATTTTGGGACTGAGCTGATCCAGAAGAAATTTCTAAGATCAGTGGGTACTGGACTAAGAAATGACCACATCAAATTCCAATTAAAGCAGTATTTAGATGACCCTTCCATTCCAGATGAGGTGCTCATAGAGAAAACAAATGAAGCCGCTAATATGGAGATTGAAAAGGAACAGAAGCAAAAGAAAGCTCAACATACAGTTGTGTTCAAAATAATTCAACCCCCAATGCTGTAAAGGGTTTTAGGGAATTTAGTGTACATTTGTAATTGTGTTCAGAATGAAATCTTACAAGGACTTTTTAAAGAACCAAATGCAACTAAAATGACATCAATTGTTTTTGTAATACAGTATTAAATGTTTTTTTGTGATTTCTTCATTGACACAATTATTCAACCCCTTAGGGCACGCTCACATTGACTGACAATTGTCGCGCGACAAAAAGTCGCACGACAAATAGGGCACAACTTCACTGCAACATTTGTCGCGACGACATTTGTCGCACTATTGTCGCACGACAATTTTTATAATGGGAGTCTATGGTGTCGCATTGCGACATGCGACATGCTGCGACTGCGACGCGACAGTCGCAGAAAAACCCATCTTAAATGGATTTTCTCCGACTTTCGTGTCGCAGTCGCATGTCGCACTGCGACACCATAGACTCCCATTATAAAAATTGTCGCGCGACAATAGTGCGACTTTTTGTCGCGCGACAATTGTCGTCGTGTGAACGTACCCTAAAGACTACCACTCTTTGAACAGAGGTTCATTCAAGTGTTTTCGATCAGGTATTGAAAACACCTATTGGATTTCAAGGAGCAGCAATCAAGCATAATAAGCACCAATTTGGCAGATTTAAAATGACTGTGATACTCAGCTCCTTCTAGACATTTACTGGTGTGTTTACAAACATGGTGAAGTCAAGAGAATGGTCCAGGAAGACAAGAGAAGAGGTGATTTCTCTTCACAGGAAGGGCAATGGCTATAAGAAGATTGCAAAGATGTTACCATAGAGACACCAAAGGAAGCATCATTCGTAAATTCAAGGCAAAGGGCACTGTTGAAAGGCTACCTGGTCGTGGCAGAAAGAAGATGCTGACTTCGACTGCTGTGTGCTACCTGAAGCGCAAAGTGGAGAAAAGTCCCCGTGTGACTGCTGAGGAACTGAAAAAAGATTTGTCAGATGCGGGTACTGAAGTTTCAGCTCAGACAATAAGGCGCACACTGCGTAATGAAGGCCTCCATGCCAGAACTCCCAGGCGCACCCCTTGCTGTCTCAAAGAATAAGAAGAGTCGACTGCAGTATGCCAAAAGTCATGTGGACAAACCACAAAAGTTTTGGGATAGTGTTCTGTGGACTGATGAAACAAAATTAGAACTGTTTGGGCCCATGGATCAACGCTATGTTTGGAGGAGGAAGAACAAGGCCTATGAAGAAAAGAACACCTTGCCTACTGTGAAGCATGGCGGGGGTCAATCATGCTTTGGGGCTGTTTTGCTTCTACAGGTACAGGAAGCTTCAGCGTGTGCAAGGTACCATGAATTCTCTTCAGTACCAGGAGATATTGGATGAAAATGTGATGCAGTCCGTCACAAACCTGAGGCTTGGGAGACGTTGGACCTTTCAACAGGACAATGATCCCAAGCATACCTCCAACTAGAGCATGGTTGCAGATTAAAGGCTGGAACATTTTGAAGTGGCCATCGCAGTCACCAGACTTAAATCCGATTGAGAACCTCTGGTGGGACTTAAAGAAAGCAGTTGCAGCGCGCAAGCCTAAGAATGTGACTGAACTGGAGGCTTTTGCCCATGAAGAATGGGTGAAGATACCCGTAGATCGCTGCAAGACACTTGTGTCAAGCTATGCTTCACGTTTAAAAGCTGTTATAACTGGAAAAGGATGTTGTACTAAGTACTAAGAGTGAATGTCACTTGGGGGTTGAATAAAACTGATAATGATTTGAGCACAGAAAAGACATTTGTGGTTATTTCATTATAAATGTTATGTTATATTTGTCTGACTTACAAGTGCCTCTTTGATTTAATTGTAAACAAGATGATTGAAATGATCAAAATCAATGTCAAACTGGCCAAAACACTCAATTTCAGTGGGGGTTGAATAATTTTGAACACAACTGTAGCAGTTCAACCAAAGGCAAAGAATGTCAGTCTAACACCGTACAGTGTCCTCAGGAACCAAGTGTCCTGACAACAACTGCCAACACCACACCTTGGTCTCCACCACAGGCAAGTAGCCCAAACATTCAACAGCTATCGAAGAGCAACTCTGACCTGGAAAAGCTGATTCTGCATGCAAAAAGAGATGATAGAGATGAAGACACTTCTCCAAGATTCAAGAACCCAACGAGAACGTGAATTCTGAGGGCCTCAGGCAACAGTGGGTACGAGTAAAGGATGTTGTCAATCCTGTAAAAGGACTGGTAAGACAAGTGCATGCGATCATTGCTTCAACTGTGGACGATCTGGATATAGAGCAAGATATTGCCAAACACCCAGACCAAACCATTTAAATGGGACAGGGTTGCTGTCAAGGGACCGACAGTAACCTGCACTAGAACCAACCCTGTGTCCCAAAGTCCATCCCCAGTAGGTAGCAAGCCAGCAAGCTTCAAAACCACGGCTGGCAGAGGGAATCCAGACTCCATTCAAAGAGTGCTCACTTCCTGTAACCAAAAATCTCTCCAGATGGCTGAGCAAGTACCAACTCACGTGGATGGTGTTACCATGAGACCGAACAGAAAGTTACTAAGTCTTGTTGGAAAAAGGTGCCTGGTGAACTGTGAAATAGACAATACTCCTGTCCAAGCCCTATGGGACACTGGCTCCCAGGTGAGCATCATCAATGAGAACTGGAGACAGCAGGTTCTGCCACATACAGTGCTCCGATCTTTGGAAGAATTGCTGGGGCCAGAAGTCCTCTGTGGGAAGGCTGCCAATGAGACTGAAATTCCTTTCTCCAGCTGGATTGAGGTAGTTTTTCAACTAACAGTGGGATTCAATAACACCAAGCAGCTAGTAGTGCCACTTGTGGTATCATCAGAGGAGAAAGTCGCAGAGATGCCAATCATTGGATATAATGTCATAGAAGAACTCTTCAAGGAGACAGCTGCCAAAGGAAGGAGAACCATTACAGGGTTCGTGGACCTACTAGGAGCCGCCTTGGAGTTGCCGACCCCCAAAGCAGAAGTCCTGGTGAGTCAACTACAAGCCAGCCTGAGAGAAACTGGTGGTACCGTACTAAAGACTGGTACAAAGAACCAAAGGATTCCAGCAAACACTGTGACATGTCTCAGATGTAGGGCTCACGCCAAACCAGCCTTCAAGAACAGACGGTCTTGTTTACACCTGATAAGATTCAGGATATGCCAGAAGGACTGTATATCAGGGAAACATTAGTGTCACTTAATAAGGGACAGTTTTCCAAACTATCCATCCCGGTTTGGAACACCACCCAGTGAGACATTATCCTGCCAAGTCAGACCAGGATTGGGTGCCTCAAACCCATCAAGACAACATACCCAGCTCAGGTCAAACCAAAAGAATCAGTGCATGTTGCCACTCACCCGGTGACTTATAGTCCACAGTCATCCAGATCAGGGCCAGAAGATTGAATGGACAATTTAAACACAAGTTAGTCACCGGTAAGTTATGCTCATCAAGAACACTGGGATCCACCAGTACCTATAGGACACCTTTCCGAGGAAGATCAACAAATAGTCAAGGCAATGCTAAGGGAAGAATGCCACGCCTTTGCTAAAGATGATTCTGATGTTGGATGCATCCCTTCCCTACAATTACAACTGCGCCTTAAAGACAATACACCAGTTAGAAGAACTTACATGTCAGTGCCAAGGCCACTACACCAGGAGGTGAAAGAATATCTGCAGGATCTTCTGAACCGTGGATGGATTGTAGAATCAAAATCATCATACTCTTCACACATTGTGTGCGTGAGAAAGAAGGATGGTAGTTTAAGACTGTGTTGTGATTACAGGGAATTGAACCAGAAGTCCATCCCTGACCGCCATCACATCCCTAGGATCCAAGACATGCTGGACAGCCTAGTAGGAAGTTCATGGTTTTCTGTGCTAGATCAAGGAAAAGCCTACCACCAAGGATTTGTGGAAGAATCCAGTCGACCACTGACTGCCTTCATCACACCTTGGGGTCTGTATGAGTGGATCAGAATACCCTTTGGCCTTAGTTCTGCGCCAGCTGAATTCCAAAGCAGCATGGAAACTTGTCTAATGGGACTGAGAGATGAGGTCTGTCTGCCATACCTAGATGACAACCTGGTTCACAGCAGACCATTCAAAGAACATGTGGAACATGTCCAGTTGGTACTGCAACGGTATCAGAAACATGGAGTAAAGTTAACAGCGAGGAAATGTGAACTTTTCAGAAACAAAGTCAGATTCTTAGGCAAAATCGTGTCCAAAGATGGCCATTCCATGGATCCAGCAGACACTGCACCTGTGCTGGCCTTGAGTAACAACCAGCCAAAGACTGTTGGAGAACTCAGGAAGTTATTAGGATTCATTTCCTACTATCGTCCTTATATCCAAAACTTTTCCAGGATTGCAAAGCCCCTGTATGAATTACTATCAGGGGATAAAACACCCACCATAATGCCAGTGCCAGCTCAACAATCTAAGAAGAGGAAGAAGCCATTACCAAAACTAAAAGGTCAACTACCTTCTCATCAGTCTATAGTCTGGACTGACCACCATCAGGCAGTGCTGAACCAGCTTATTGACGTCTTAAAGGGTTTCTGTCACCAGATTTAAAACTATGAAGTTAGCTGACATTAGCTATGTCTAACTAGCCTATTCTTACTTTTCTCAGTGCCCACATTAACCTAAAAATCAAACTTTTATAATATGCTAATGAGGCTCTAGGAGCAGGGGGGGCATTGTTCCTGCTCCTAGAGCCTCCGTTCTCCCACCTTGGTCTTCTCCCTCCAAGTCTTGATTGACAGGGCCAGGCAGCGCTTGCGTCTGTCTGCCAGCCCTGTGCTCGGATGAAATCTCGTGCCGTTCTGAACTCAGCGCAGGCGCGGTGAGAGAAATACGCTCGCCGGCTGCCAGCTTCCTCACCGTGCCTGCGCTGAGTTCAGAGCAGCGCGAGATTTCATCCGAGCACAGGGCTGGCAGACGGACATCAGCGCTACCTGGCTCTGTCAATCAAGACTTGGAGGAGAGACAGGTGAAGAATGGAGGCTCTAGGAGCAGGAACAACGCCCCCCCCTCTGCTCCTAGAGCCTCATTAGCATATTATAAAAGTTAGATTTTTAAGGTTAATGCAGGCACTGAGAAAAGTAAGAATAGGCTAGTTAGGTTTAGCTGACATTAGCACATCGCTAATGTCAGCTAACTACATAGGGTTAAACCTGGTGACAGAAACCCTTTAACTCATCCTCCAGTTATGGGTTACCCTGACTACAGCAAACCCTTTGTTCTGCACTGTGATGCATCTCAAGAAGGACTAGGAGCTGTGTTGTACCAAGAGCAGGAGGAAAAATTTAAAGTAATTGCTTATGGGTCTAGGACTCTAACACCTGCTGAGAAATGCATGATCAGATGCATTCAGGAAAGCTAGAATTCCTTGCGATGAAATGGGCCATATGTGAAAGGTTCAGAGGATACCTATACTACTGTCCATCCTTTGTAGTGTATACTGACAACAATCCACTAACCTATGTCCTAAACACTGCCAAACTTAATGCAACAGGCCATCGATGGGTTGCAGAACTCGCTGACTTTAATTTCACTATCAAGTATAGTCCAGGAAAGGGAAATGTAGATGCAGATGTACTCTCTCGTATGCCACTAAGTCCTGAACAATACATGGAGCAGTGTTCTCAAGAAGTCGACCCCAAAGTCATCAATTGCATAACCCAAGCACTTCAAGTGCAACAGAAAGAAGAAATGTCTTGGCTGTGTCCAATAACCATCGCGAGTACAACGTCAACAATAGATTGTACCCAGAAGAAGGTAGCTCAAATACCTAAAGAGACCATAAGGACAGCACAAAAGGAAGACCCATTGCTCGGTCCAGTGTGGAAGTACAAAAACCAAAACAAGTTCCCATCAAAGCAGGAACGACAAGGTGGACCTCTTGATCTCTTCATACTAATTAAGCAATGGACCAAATTATACCTCGACGAGGATGGGATTTTGAGACAGAAAACACCCTCAGGTTCTGAGAGAATTGCATGAAGAAATGGGTCACTTAGGAGTGGAAAGAACTTTAATCTTGATCAGAGAAAGGTTCTTTTGGCCGCATATGCAGAGAGACGCTGAGCAATACATTAACCATCAGTGCACCTGCCTGAAAGATAGATGCCCTAATAAGCCTACCAAAGCTCCATTGAACAATATTGTCACCACTTATCCCTTTGAGATGGTCTCCATCGATTTCCTCCATCTGGAAACATGCAAAGGAGGTTATGAGTACATACTAGTTGTAATAGACCACTTCACCAGGTTTGCTCAGGCCTATGCAACCAAAAACAAGTCAGCAAAGACTGTTGCCGATAAGATATTCAATGATTTTGTCTTGAAATTCGGATTTCCTACCAGAATTCACCATGACATGGGAAAAGAATTTGAAAATCAGTTATTCTTGGCATTAGGAAAACATTGCCACATCCAGAACTCTCATACAACTCCGTATCATCCGGAAGGAAACGGCCAATGCGAAAGATTCAACCGAACTCTGTTTACTTCGGACCCTGTCACCAGATTCAAAAAAAGACTGGAAGAACTCACTTGCCCAGGTAATACATGCATACAACTGCACCAAATGTGAAGCGAAGGGGTACTCTCCATTTTTCCTACTGTTCGGGAGATCTCCAAGACTACTAACAGACAGTATGTTTGACACCCCAGTAACAGAAAAATATAGGAATCACTCTGAGTATGTAAAAACATGGACAGAGAGGATGAGTGAAGCCTATCAGGTTGCTTCAAAGGTAGCTACCCAAGCTGCACAAAGAGGGAAAGAGCACTATGATAGAAAAATTCATGGAGTAGAACTTTCACCTGGCAGTCGAGTCCTTGTAAGAAACCTTTCTGAAAGAGGAGGACCAGGAAAACTGAGATCGTTCTGGGAAGACACTGTACATGTTGTTCTGGGGAAAAAGTGTGAAGATAGCCCAGTGTATGAAGTCAAGCCAGAAACTGGAAAAGGCCGAACAAGAATCCTGCACCGTAATTTGTTATTGCCTTGTGATTACTTACCCGTTGACCAAGGTCAGCAGATACCTAACAGACCAAGCACTAGAAGA
This sequence comes from Bufotes viridis, assembly GCA_033119425.1. Lineage (NCBI taxonomy): Eukaryota > Metazoa > Chordata > Amphibia > Anura > Bufonidae > Bufotes > Bufotes viridis. The sequence continues at coordinate 309,831,402 of CM065592.1, forward strand.
CGAGACCAAGTTTCAAAGACTTATCAACCAGCGACACAGACATCTGAAGAAATATCAGAAGAGGAATCAGATGTTGAACAAGAGCAATGGAGATCATTCATTCCTGTAACTCAGAGAAATCACACAAGGGAAGATATAGAACTGAATCCTGAAGCAGCAGAGTTCCATCCTTGCCCGTTGGAAACAAATGAGGGAAGTACAGAGGAAGCTACAATGGAAACTGCAGAGAACGAGCCTGTGATTCAGCCTGAACACATTACATGTCCAGTAGGAGACACAGAAGAAGAAAACGCTTCACCAGAAAACCCAACAGAGACAGTTGACAGCGATGAAGGCGAGTTTGAGGATGCTTCAGATGCCTTACCGCTACGCCGGATACAACCCAGCAGAACCAGGAGACAGCCAAAAGTCCTGACTTATGATACTTTGGGTCAACCCAGTAGTGTTGCCAGGAATGCAGCAGTAAAGATTATAGACTGTGTTTATACCCCACAAGTTTACCCTAACTGGTATCTAAGCCCAGACCTTTTTGCTGAGGACTCTAAAAATTGGTAACCGTATCCATGTCTTCAATGCTATGGTTTATTATTATCTTCTTATGTTGAAAATGTTAAATATTATGTTCTGAGGTTAACAAAAGGAAATTTCTTGCACTCTTACTGCAGACACTCCAAGTAGAATAACCTTTAAACAATGAAAACTAGGTAAAGAGAAAAGAAAGAAAAAAAAAGAGGACAAAAGTAATAAGGTGTCCCCTAGTTTTATATAAATTCTTATCTTCACAATAACGTGCACAAATCTGTGTTAAAGGGGTTTTGTACTAGTTAACTAAAGGCAAAAATATTCCCCCAGGCTTCATAGCGCTGTGGGCCGGGTAGGAAACCGTGACATAACTGGGAGTAGATGTCGCAAGGAGGACAGTTCCTCAAGTAAATCTGTTACTATTTAACCTTGGCTCCCCATGATTGTGGAAGATGAGCAAGAGAATTATAATTCTCATACTAAAGTCTGCGTATGTCGAGGACAACAAAATTTTGTGGAGGAGAGTGTAAGAGATGTCAAAAATAGGCACCCCATAAAATAAGCTAATATCTATATAATTTCTATATAATTTCTAGCTTCAACAATACACAAGTATGACTGTACCACCAGTAGATGGCAGCAGAGAGAAAGCTTGAGCTACAAACAGCAGAGGGGAACTAAATAATGCAGATCTTGGTTTATGGGGGGACAGGATTTAGTGCTACATTTCCTGTATCCCCATACTGAAGGTCATGTGTTTGTTCCTTCCAGCCCGCGTCCTTCGCACACTGGAATTATTGACCATACTTTCAGCATATGTGCAACACAAATTTAAATAATCTGGGCCAAATCTAGATTCCATAGTTTGTGGCTTTCTGTGACAAATACTGTACTATATCCGAAAACAGTGTTTTTAGCGCAAATTGAAATAATTTGGAATAGTTCTAGTGTCCATAGTGTGTTGATTTCTGTGAGAAATACTGTACTTCATCCGAAAACAGTGTCTGTAGTGCAAATTTAAATAATTTGTTCTATACCCGGTGTCCATATTGTGCTGCTTTCTGTGACAAATACTGTACTATATCCTAAAACAGTGTCTGTAGCGCAAATTTAAATAATCTGGGCCACTTCTAGTGTCCATAGTGTGTGGCTTTCTGTGACAAATAATGTACTACATCCAAAAACAGTGTCTGTAGCGCAAATTTAAATATTTTGTGCCACTTCTAATGTCCATAGTGTGTGGCTTTCTGTGACAAATACTTTACGACATCCAAAAACAGCGTCTGTAGCGCAAATTTAAATAATTTGTGATACAGCTAGTGTCCATAGTGTGTGGCTTTCTGTGACATATACATTACTCCATCTGAAAACAGTGTCTGTAGCGCAAATTTAACCCCTTAAGGACTCAGCCCTATTTCACCCTTAGGACTTGGCCATTTTTTGAAAATCTGACCAGTGTCACTTTATGTGTGAATAACTTTAAAATGCCTTTACTTACCCAGGCCGTTCTGAGATTGTTTTTTCGTCGCATATTGTACTTCATGACACTGCTAAAATTGGGTCTAAAAAGTTAATTTTTTTGCATAAAAAAATACAATTTTTACCAAAAATTTTAAAAAATTAGCAAATTTCAAAGTTTCATTTTCTCTACTTCTCTAATACATAGTAATACCCCCAAAAATTGTTATTACTTCACATTCCCCATATGTCTACTTCATTTTAGGAGCATATTGGGAATGCAATTTTTTTTGGGGGGATGTTACATAGCCTAGAAGTTTAGAAGCAAATTTTGAAATTTTTCAGAAATTTTCCAAATCCCACTTTTTAGGGACCAGTCCAGGTCTGAAGTCACTTTGTGAGGCTTACATAATAGAAACCACCCAAAAATGACCCCATTCTAGAAACTACACCCCTCAAGGTATTCAAAACTGATTTTAAAAACTTTGTTAACCCTTTAGGTGTTCCACTAGAGTTAATGGCAAATGGACATAAAATTGAAGAAATTCAATTTTTTGGAAAATTTTCCAATATAATCCATGTTTTCCAGGAACAAAGCAAGGGTTAACAGCCAAACAAGACTCAATATGGGTTGCCCTGATACTGTAGTTTGCAGAAACACCCCATATGTGGTCCGAAACTACTGTTTGGCCAAACGGTAGGACATAGAAGGAGGGGAACGGCATATGGGTTTAGCAAGGCAGATTTTGCGGGACTGGTTTTGTTTATACCATGTCCCATTTCAAGCCCCCTGTTACACCCCTAGAATAGAAATTCCAAAAAAGTGACTCCATCTAAGAAAGTACACCCCTCATGGTATTCAAAACTGGGTTTACAAACTTTGTTAACCCTTTAGGTGTTCCACTAGAGTTAATGGCAGATGGAGAAACAATTTCAGAATTTCAATTTTTGGGAAAAATTTCCATTTTAATCCATTTTTTCAAGTAATAAAGTAAGGGTTAACTGCCAAACAAGACTCAATATGGGTTGCCCTGATTCTGTAGTTAGCAGAAACAACCCATATGTGGTCCTAAACTACTGTTTGGCCAAACGGTAGGACATAAAAGGAGGGGAACGCCATATGGGTTTTGCAAGGCAGATTTTACGGGACTGGTTTTGTTTATACCATGTCCTATTTCAAGCCCCCTGTTGCACCCCTAGAATAGAAATTCCAAAAAAGTGACTCTATCTAAGAAAGTACACCCTTCAAGGTATTCAAAACTGGGTTTACAAACTTTGTTAACCCTTTAGGTGTTCCACTAGAGTTAATGGCAGATGGAGAAACCATTTCGGAATTTCGATTTTTTTGGAAAATTTTCCATTTTAACCCTTACTTTATTACTGGACAAAATGGGTTAACTGCCAAACAAGACTCAATATGGGTTGCCCTGATTCTGTAGTTTGCAGAAACACCCCATATGTGGTCCTAAACTACTATTTGGCTAAACGGCAGGACATAGAAGAAGGGGAACGCCATATGGTTTTTGGAAGGCAGATTTTGCAGGACTGGTTTATTTACACCATGTACCCTTTCAAGCCCCCTGCTGCACCCCTTGAGTAGAAACTCCATAAAAGTGACCCCATCTAGGAAACTACAGGATATGGTGGTTGTTGTTTTGGTACTATTTTAGGATAAATATGATTTTTGGTTGCTCTATATTACACTTTTTTGAGGAAAGATAACAAAAAATTTTAATTTTAAAATTGTTTCTACATTCGCCATTAAGCTTTGTGGAACACCTAAAGGGTTAATACAGTTTGTAAAGTATTTTTGAATACCTTGAGGGTGTAGTTTCTTATATGGGGTCACTTTTTTGGAGTTTCTAGTCTAGGCTACATCAGGGGGAGCTTCTAATGGGACATGGTGTAAATAAACCAATCCATCAAAATCTGCCTTCAAGAAACCATATGGCGTTCCCTTCGTTCTATGCCCTGCCTTGTGGCTATATATCCATTTACGACCACATATGGGGTGTTTCTGCAAACTACAGAATCAGGGCAATATATTTTTAGTTTTGTTTGGCTGTTAACCCTTGCTTTATTACCGGAAAAATGGATTGAAATGGAAATTTTGCCCAAAAAATTGTGTTTTTACACGTTTTTTTTATTTTTTTTATGCTGTTCATCCAGGGGGGTTGGGTTAAATGTTATTTTTATAGGGCAGATTGCTACGGACGTGGAGATACCTAATATGTCTACTTTTTATAATTTGTTTAGATTTTACACTATATCATCAGTTGAGGAACACAAATTAAATAATTTTAGTATCTCAATATCCTGGGAGCTACATTTTTTTTTTTGGTTCGGTGACTGTCTAATATAGGGGCTCATTTTTTGAGGGATGAGATGGCGGTTTTATTGGCAATATTTGGGGGTGCATATGACTTTTTGATTGCTCGCTATAACACTTTTTTGATGTTAGGTGACAAAAAATGGCTTTTTTTTTTACACAGTTTTTATTTGTTTGTTTAACCTTGTTCATCCGGGGGGGTTTGGTTAAATGCTCTTTTTATAGGGCAGATTGTTACAGACGCGGCGATACCTAATATGTCTACTTCATGTAAAATCTAAACAAATTATACTATATCATCATTTGTGGAACAAAAAAAATTATTTTAGTATCTCCATAGCCTGGGAGCTAAATTTTTATTTTTTTGGGTTCGGCGACTATCTAATTTAGGGGCTCATTTTTTGCGGGATGAGATGGCGGCTTAATTGGCACTATTTGGGGGTGCATATGACTTTTTAATGGCTTTTTATTACACTTTTTGGGATCCAAGGTGAAAATAAAAATGGCTTTTTTTACATAGTTTTTATTAGATTTTTTTGGACGCCATTTATCGAAGGGCTAGTTTATGGGGTATATTTATAGACAAGTTTTTTACGTACTCGCCGATGCCCAATATGTATGGCTCTCATACTTTGGAGACACTAAGCAGGCATCCTCAAACTGCGGCCCTCCAGATGTTGTAAAAATACAATTCCCACTGTAGGTTGTCTGGGCATGCTGGGAGGGCCGCAGTTTGAGGATGCCTGCACTAAAACTAATATTTTTGTGAAAAAAATTTGTTCCAGTGTCTCCAAAGTCTGAGAGCCATAGTTTTTTATGTTCTCTAGGGGACTGTCGGGAATTATAAAAATTTAGTACTCCATGGAAGTGTGATACTCCCTGACGCAATTGATAACGCAGAGGCCCGGATGATCGGGGCAAGTGTCACACTGAGTGGTGAAGTCTTTCCGTATCCCCCTCCTGTGACACACTCTGCATCTTTTTTGGGTTCGTCCCTTCTTTCCAGTATGGGGGACCACACCTGGAAAATGTTGGCCAGGGACGATCCGGGCCCCTCCAATTCCCGAGGTACTCCAACCTGCTCTTTCCCGGTCTGAAAAGATCAGGTCCTTGAGGACTGCCTCATAGAACTGGAGGAAAGTCTCTGTGCTGCCAGCGCTCGAGATAGTACAAAGCGTTGTACATGGCAACCTGTACCATGTAGACCGCAACCTTTTTGTACCATGCCCGGGTTTTCCGCATGGCATTATATGGTTTGAGGACTTGATCAGATAGATCAACTCCTCCCATATACCGATTGTAGTCGACGATACAATCGGGTTTGAGGACCGTTGCCGTGGTACCTCGCACAGAGACTGGGGTGGTGCCGTTACCATGGATTGTGGTCAGGATAAGGACATCCTCTTGTCCTTATATCTGACCAGCAACAGGTTGTCGCTGGTAAGGGCACGGGTCTCACCCCTGGGGATAGGTACCTGGAGGAGGGAGGTAGGGAGGCCGCGCTGATTTTTCCGCACGGTCCCACAAGCGAACGTGGATCTGGCGGCAAGGGACCTGAACAAGGGAATACTGGTATAAAAGTTATCCACGTACAGGTGGTAACCCTTATCCAGCAGTGGGTGCACAAGGTCCCACACGAGTTTCCCGCTAACACCCAGAGTGGGGGACATTCTGGGGGTTGAATACAGGAATCTCGTCCCTCGTAAACACGAAATTTGTAAGTGTACCCTGAGGTACTCTCACAAATTTTGTACATTTTCACGCCATACCTCGCTCGCTTAGTGGGAATGTATTGGCGGAAACTGAGTCTCCCCTTGAAAGCAACGAGACTCATCAACCGCGACCTCCCTTCCAGGTACGTAGGCCTGTGCAAACTTGGCCCCGAAATGATCGATGATCGGCCGTATCTTATACAGCCAGTCATAGGCAGGATCACCTTGGGGTGGACATGCTGCATTATCTGCATAATGCAGGCATTTCCGGATGGCCTCAAATCTGGGACGCGTCATGGCCATACTGTACAGTGGGGTCTGATAGAGGACGTCCCCACTCCAGTAATGCCTGACACTGGGTTTTTGCACTAGACCCATGTGCAGCACGAGGCCCCAAAACGTCCTCATCTCGGCTGCACTGACTGGCGTCCAGCCACCGGGTCTAGCCAAAAAGGAGCCTGGGTGCTGAGCGACGAACTGTTGGGCGTACAGACTCGTCTGCTCCACCATCAGATTCACCAGTGGGTCACTGAAAAAAAACTAAAAAGTCTATTTCAGTGAACCCACTGTTGGAATCTGGATTCCAGGATTGTCAACAAAATCCGGAATCGCAGGCTCATAGTCCACTGGGGACACCAGCTAAGTTCACCGGTGGGGGGCTCGGTGCGCTATTTGGTGGGCCAGGAAACCAGTACGAACCCCAGGGCTGCTCGTGACTGGTGTGGGCCACGGGTTCCCTAGCATGTGGGGGTCCTGGCTCCGCTTGGCGGCGTCTCCGCCGCCTTGGGGGCTCATCATCATCAGATGATGATGAGGAGGATGCGGATGAAAGGAGGAATGTGGGGTCATCCTCATCCTCACTGGCGCTCTCAGTGTCGGAGAGCATCTGGGCATATGCCTCCTCCGCCGAGAACATCCGGCGAGCCATGGGTATGTGTGTGCGTGTATGTGCGTGTGTGTCAAACTTTATTGTATGTGCGTGTGTGTGGGGCCGGGTGTTCACGTACTAAATAATAAGAAAAGTGTTAGAAAAAGTTCAAACTAGCTGATCAGCCGTCCGCAACTGATCAGCGGTGGCGATGCGCTAACGGTGGCCGGACGCTAAAAAGTGCCGACCACAGTAAGCGCTTGAAAAAAAAAAAAAAAAAAAAAAGTGGTGGTGGAGTGGGGGGGGGGGGGGGGGTGGTGGACACGGGTCAGCACCCCTGGGTGGGTTTAGGGTCTCACAGCTAAGTGCTGTGGACCCCAACCACCACAGGCAGCACTGAAATAAAAAAAAAATAACTTTTTCCTAAACACTAACTGTCCCTTCTAGCCCTGCCTAAGATACCTCTCCCTCGCTGACCCTAACCTACCTGATGGCGGAGGGTGATGGGAGCCGGCCAGGGGGGGGGGGTGCAACAGGAACGGTGCTGGAGCTGTGCGGGTGCGATCTTCACTCGGCAGCAGCAGCAGCAGGAAGAGGAGGGGAGAGAGGAGCGCCGGGAGTTTGAATCTCCCGCCTCTCTCCCCGGACCAATCGAAACCCAGCACCGCCACAACCGCCCCCAAATCAAGAACTGTGATTAGTGGTGTGATATCACACCACCGATCACCATTCTTTTCCGGTTCATCGGGTCACCGGAGACCTGAATGGACCGGAAACGCAGCAAACCGCAGGTCTGAATTGACCTGCGGTTTTCTGCGATCGCCGATACGGGGGGTCAAATGACCCCCCTCGGCGTTGTGACAGGATGCCCGCTGAATGATTTCAGCGGACATACTGTTACTATTAACCCCTGCCGCGCCGCACTTGCATTTTAAAGATATGACGTACCGGTACGTCATGGGTCCTTAAGGACTCGGAAAACATGACGTACCGGTACGTCATAGGTCCTTAAGGGGTTAAATAATCTGGGCCTAATCTAGTGTCCATAGTGTGTGGTTTTCCGTGACATATACTGTACTACATCCAAAAACAGTGTCTGTAGTGCAAATTTAAATAATCTGGGCCAAATCTAGATTCCATAGTGTGTGGCTGTCTGTGACAAATACTGTACTACATCCGAAAACAGTGTTTTTAGCGCAAATTTAAATAATCTTGGCCTAATCTAGTGTCCATAGTGTGTTGCTTTCTGTGACATATACTGTACTACATCCGAAAACAGTGTCTGTAGCGCAAATTCAAATAATTTCTTCCACATTTAGTGTCCATAGAGTGTGGCTTTCTGTGACAAATACTGTTCTACATCCGAAAACAGTGTCTGTAGCGCAAATTTAAATAATTTGGTCCTAACCTAGTGTGCATAGTGTGTGGTTTTCTGTGTCAAATACTTTACTACATCCGAAAACAGTGTCTTTAGTGCAAGAATAAATAATTTGTGACACATCTAGGGTCAATATTGTGTGGCTTTCTGTGATAAATACTGTTCTTCATCCGAAAACAATGTCTGTAGCGCACATGTAAATAATCTGGGCCTAAACTAGTGTCCATAGTGTGTGGCTTTCTGTGACAAATACTGTACTTCATCCAAAAACAGTCTGTAGCGCAAATTTAAATAATCTGGGCCTAATCTAGTGTCCATAGTGTGTGAATTTCTGTGACAAATACTGTACTACATCTGAAAACAGTGTCTGTATCGCAAATGTAAATAATTTCTTCTACATCTAGTGTCCATAGTGTGTGGCTTTCTTTGACAAATACTGTTCTACATCCAAAAACAGTGTCTGTAGCGCAAATTTAAATAATTTGTGATACATCTAGTGCAGGGCTTGACAAATTTCCTTGGAATCTAGGAGCCATCTAAAAAAGTTAGGAGCCAGACGGAGCCGTGTCATAAAGCCCCCAGTAGATGCCCCCATAGTGCTTCTCCCCCCCACTTCTCTATAGAGCCAACCAATAATGCATGCCAGTACATAGGGCCCCCATAGTGGTCCTTCCCCTCTTCTCCATAGTGCCCCCCATAATGTGCGAGTATATAGGGCCCCCATAGTGCTTCCCCTCTTCAATTGGTTATATGACACTTCAGACGCTGCCAGCATCCAAATGATCGCCTCTGGCGGCCGCCATGACATGTGGAAACCCTTACAATGATTACAGGGTCCGGAGGGGAGGGCAGAGGGGTCCGGAGGAGAGGGCAGATGGGTCCGGGGGAGAGGGCAGAGGGGTCCGCAGGAGAGGGCAGAGGGGTCCGGAGGGCATAAACACAGCAGGCACCATGACACTTTACAGAGCACTACAACCCCCAGCTGGCGCTCAGTCTCTGCAATCCCCACATCACTACAACTCCCACCCGGGGCTCAGCCTCTGCAGTCTCTGTATCACTACAACCCCCAGCTAGGGCTCAGCCTCTGCAGTCCCCACATCACTACAACCCCCAACTAGGGCTCAGCCTCTGCAGTCCCCGAATCATTACAACCCCCAGCTCTTTTCCCCTCTTGTTATTCTCTTTCCCCCCCTTGTCATTCTCTCCCCCCCTTGTCATTCTCTTTCCCCCTGTTGTGATGCTCTTTCCCCATCTTGTCATTCCCTTTCCCCCTCTTGTCGTTCCCCCCATGGCATTCTCTTTCCCCCTCTTGTCATTCCCTTTCCCCCTCTTGTCATTCCCTTTCTCCCATGGTCATTCACTTTCCCCCCTTGTCACCCCCCCCCCTCCTTTGTCATTCTCTTTCCCCTCTTTGTCAGTCTCTTTCTCCCCCTCCTCCGCTACCTCTAGTGTTGCGTGGCCGAGCTCTGTATGGTCCACAGGTACAGGAGCTTTAGGTTCCTGTAACCGGGCGGACTGACAGGAAGTGCACACTGTGTGCGCACTTCCTGTCAGTCCGGCCGGGTACAGGAGACAGATGCTCCCTGTACCCGCTGACCATACAGGGCTCGGCCACGCTACAATGAGGGAGCGACAGCAGGGAGCGCTGAGCGCTTACCTCCTGTCAGTCCCTCTCTTCATGCTGCGCCCGGTGGGTGCGCCGTCGTGGATGCGCCAGCCTGAGCAGTGCTGCTGCTGTCTGAGGCTCTATATAGAGCGCTCGGGCGGCTGCAGCATGAAGGGGGCCGGCACTCCTAGTCCACGTAAAGGACGCGCCAGCCCTGCGCCCTGGCACCTTAGAAAATGGGCTGACAAATACCCAGGCGACCTGGCACCTGGGATTTGTCGAGCCCTGATCTAATGTCCATAGTGTGTTGCTTTATGTGAAATATACTGTACTACATGCAAAAACAGTGTTTGTAGCGCAAATTTAAATAATTTGGGATAGATCTAGTGTCCATAGTGTGTTGCTTTCTGTGACATATACTGTACTTCATCCGAAAACAGTGTCTGTAGCGCAAATTTAACCTGTTACCGACCGCCTAACGCAGGATTGTGTCCTGCGGGCGGTCGGTCTATTCCTCTTTGACGCGCAGGCGCACACGCGCGTTCACAGGATCGAATAGGGGGGGACTTTAACTGCAGCCTGCCAGCGCTGATTGTGCGCTGGCAGGCTGTAGAAGTTAAAAAAAATGGCATATCAGACGCTGTTTTGTTAACAGCGTCTGATATGCTTGCTGCTCGTTCCTTTGGTGGTCCCTTTTGCTTGGGACCACCAAAGGAAACTGTTGTAAGTGCACCAATCACCACACAGACCCCCCCATCCATCCCCCCCCCGGTCACTGATTAACCCCTGATCACCCCATGTCACTAATCACCCCCCTGTAAGGCTCATTCAGACGTCCGTATGTGTTTTGCGGATCCATAGAAATATCTCTGTAAATTGACAACTTTGTATATAATTTTTGTGAGATATTTCTCACACCCAGCATGGGTATATGTAAAAATACACCCCAAAACACATTGCCCTACTTCTCCTGAGTACGGCGAAACCACATGTGACAGTTTTTTGCAGCCAAGATGCGCAAAGGGGCCCTAAAACCAATGAGTACCTTTAGGATTTCACAGGGCATTTTTACGCATTTTTGATTCTCACGCTTTAGGGCCCCTAAAATGCCAGGGCAGTATAAATACCCCACATGTGACCCCATTTTGGAAAGAAGACACCCCAAGGTAATCCGTGAGGGGCATGGTGAGTTCACAGAATTATTATTTTTTTGGCACAAGTTAGCGGAAATTGATATATTATTTTTTTATTTTTGTTTTTTTTACAAAGTCTCATATTTCACTAACTTGTGACAAAAAATAAAATTTTACATTAACTCACCATACCGCTCACGGAATACCTTGGGGTGTCTTCTTTCTAAAATGGGGTCACTTGTGGGGTATTTATACTGCCCTGGCATTATAGGGGCCCCTAAAGCGTGAGAAGAAGTCTGGAATCCAAATGTGTAAAAATGCCCCGTGAAATCCTAAAGGTATTCATTGGAATTTGAGCCCCTTTGCGCATTTGGCTGCAAAAAGTGCCGACATGTGAGTCTTCGACTCAGGAGAAGTAGGGCAATGTGTTTTGGGGTGTATTTTTACATATACCCATGCTGGGTGTGAGAAATATCTCTGTAAATTATAACTTTTTAAATTCATTTATACAAAGTTGTCAGTTTACAGAGATATTTCTCTCACCCAACATGGATATATGTAAAAATACACCCCAAAACACATTGCCCTACTTCTCCTGAGTACGGCGATACCACATGAGTGACACTTTTTTGCAGCCTGGGTGCGCAAAGGGGCCCAAATTCCAACGAGTACCTTTAGCTTTTACATGGCTACTCACAATTTAGCCCCGCCCAAAATGCCAGAACAGTAAACACACCCCACAAATGACCCCATTTTGGAAAGTAGACACCCCAAGGTATTCACTGAGGGGCATAGTGAGTCTGTGGGAGATTTTTATTTTTTTTTGCCAGAAGTTAGCAGAAATGGAAACTTTATTATTTTTATTTTTTTCCTCAGAAAGTGTCATTTTCCGCTAACTTGTGAAAAAAAATGAAATCATACATGAACTCACCATGCCCCTCCGCGAATACTTTGGGGTGTCTTTCTAAAATGGTGTAATTTGGGGAGTATTTATACTTTCCTGGCATTCTAGCACCTGAAGAAACATGACAGGTGCTCAGAAAGTCAGAGCTGCTTCAAAATGACGAAATTCACTTTTTTGCACCATAGTTTGTAAACACTATAACTTTTACCCAAACCAAACAATATACACTTATTGGATTTTTTTTATCAAAGACATGTAGAACAATACATTTTGTGAAAAATTTATATAGAAATGTAGTTAAAAAAAAATAATAAATTACAACAGAAAGTGAAAAATGTCATTTTTTTGCAAAAATTTCGGTCATTTTTGATTAATAGCAAAAAAAGTAAAAATGTCAGCAGCAATGAAATAGCACCAAATGAAAGCTCTATTAGTGAGAAGAAAAGGAGGTAAAATTCATTTTGGTGGTAAGTTGCATGACGGAGCAATAAACGGTGAAAGTAGTGTAGTGCAGAATTGTAAAAAGTGGCCTGGTCATTAAGGGTGTTTAAGCTAGGGGGGCTGAGGTGGTTAAATAATTTGTGCCACAACTAGTGTCCATAGTGTGTGGCTTTGTGTGACAAATACTGTACTACATGCGAAAACAGTGTCTATAGCGCAAATTGAAATAATTTGGGATATATCTAGTGTCCATAGTGTGTTGCTGTCTGTATCAAATACTGTACTACATCCGAAAACAGTGTCTGTAGCGCAAATTTAAATAATCTGGGCCTAATCTAATGTTCATAGTGTCTGGCTTTCTGTGACGTTTACTCTACTACATCCGAAAACAGCGTCTGTAGTACAAATTTAAATAATCTGGGCCTAAACTAGTGTCCATAGCGTGTGGCTTTCTGTGACAAATACTGTACTACATCCGAAAACAGTGTCTGTAGCGCAAATTTAAATAATCTGGGCCTAATCTAGTGTCCATAGTGTCTTTCTGTGACATATACTGTTCTAAATCCGAAAACAGTATCTGTAGTGCAAATTTAAATAATTAGTGATACATCTAGTGTCCAAAGTGAGTGGCTATCTGTGACATATACTGTACTACATGCGAAAACAGTGTTTGTAGCGCAAATTTAAATAATCAGGGCCTAATCTAGAGTCACTAGTGTGTGGCTTTCTGTGACATATACTTTTCTACATCCGAAAACAGTGTCTGTAGCGCAAATTTAAATAATTAGTGATACATCTAGTGTCCATAGTGTGTTGCTGTCTGTGACAAATACTGTACTACATCCGAAAACAGTGTCTGTAGTACAAATTTAAATAATCTGGGCCTAATCTAGTGTCCATAGTGTGTGGCTTTCTGTTACAAATATTGTTCTTCATCCGAAAACAGTGTCTGTAGAGCAATGTTAAATAATCTGGGCCTAATCTAGTGTCCATAGTGTGTGGCTTTCTATGACAAATACTGTACTACATCCGAATACACTGTCTGTAGCGCACATTTAAATAATTTCTGCCACATCTAGTGTCCATAGTGTGTGCCTTTCTGAGACAAATACTGTACGACATCCGAAAACAGTGTCTGTAGCACAAATTCAAATATTTTGTGCCACAACTGGTGTCCATAGTGTGTGGCTTTCTGTGACAAATACTGTACTACAACTGAAAACAGTCTCTGTAGCGCAAATTTAAATAATCTGGGTCTAACCTAGTTTCCATAGTAAGTGGCTTTCTGTGAAAAATTCTGTACTACATCCGAAAACAGTGTCTGTAGCGCAAATTTAAATAATCTGGGCCTAATCTAATGTTCATAGTGTCTGGCTTTCTGTGACGTTTACTCTACTACATCCGAAAACAGCGTCTGTAGTACAAATTTAAATAATCTGGGCCTAAACTAGTGTCCATAGTGTGTGGCTTTCTGTGACAAATACTGTACTACATCCGAAAACAGTGTCTGTAGCGCAAATTTAAATAATCTGGGCCTAATCTAGTGTCCATAGTGTCTTTCTGTGACATATACTGTTCTAAATCCGAAAACAGTATCTGTAGTGCAAATTTAAATAATTAGTGATACATCTAGTGTCCATAGTGTGTGGCTATCTGTGACGTATACTGTACTACATGCGAAAACAGTGTTTGTAGCGCAAATTTAAAAAACTTGGGATAGATCTAGTGTCCATAGTGTGTTGCTTTCTGTGACATATACTGTACTTCATCCGAAAACAGTGTTTATAACGCAAATTTAAATAATCAGGGCCTAATCTAGAGTCACTAGTGTGTGGCTTTCTGTGACATATACTTTTCTACATCCGAAAACAGTGTCTGTAACGCAAATTTAAATAATTAGTGATACATCTAGTGTCCATAGTGTGTTGCTGTCTGTGACAAATACTGTACTACATCCGAAAACAGTGTCTGTAGTACAAATTTAAATAATCTGGGCCTAATCTAGTGTCCATAGTGTGTGGCTTTCTATGACAAATACTGTACTACATCCGAATACACTGTCTGTAGCGCACATTTAAATAATTTCTGCCACATCTAGTGTCCATAGTGTGTGCCTTTCTGAGACAAATACTGTACGACATCCGAAAACAGTGTCTGTAGCACAAATTCAAATATTTTGTGCCACAACTGGTGTCCATAGTGTGTGGCTTTCTGTGACAAATACTGTACTACAACTGAAAACAGTGTCTGTAGCGCAAATTTAAATAATCTGGGTCTAACCTAGTTTCCATAGTAAGTGGCTTTCTGTGAAAAATTCTGTACTACATCCGAAAACAGTGTCTGTAGCGCAAATTTAAATAATCTGTCCCTAATCTGGTATCCATACTATGTTCCTTTCTGTGAAAAATACTGTACTAAATCCGAAAACAGTGTCTGTAGCGCAAATTTAAATAATCTGGGCCTAACCTAGGTTCCATAGTGTGTGGCATTCTGTGACAAATACTGTACTACATCCTAAAACAGTGTCTGTAGCGCAAATTTAAATAATTTGTGCCACACCTAGTGTCCATAGTGTGTGGCTTTCTGTGACATATGCTGTACTACATCCGAGAACAGTGTCTGTAGCGCAATTTTAAACAATCTAGGCATAATCGAGTGTCCAAAGTGTGTGGCTTTCTGTGACATATACTGCACTACATCGGAAAACAGTGTCTGTAGCGCAAATTTAAATAATCTGGGCCTTATCTAATGTCCATAGTGTGTGGCTTTCTGTGACGTATACTGTACTACATTCGAAAACAGTGTTTGTAGTACAAATTTAAATAATCTGGGCCTAATCTAGTGTCCTTAGTGTGTGTCTTTCTGTGACAAATACTGTTCTACATCTGAAAACAGTGTCTGTAGCGCAATGTTGAATAATCTGGGCCTAATCTAGTGTCCATAGTGTGTGGCTTTCTGTGACAAATTCTGTACTTCATCCAAAAAACACTGTCTGTAGCTCAAATTTAAATAATCTGGGCCAAATCTAGTGTCCATAGTGTGTGGTTTTCTGTGACAAATACTGTACTACATCGGAAAACAGTGTCTGTAGCGCAAATTTAAATAATCTGGGCCTAACCTAGTGTCCATAGTGTGTGGCTTTCTGTGACGTACACTGTACTACATGCGAAAACAGTGTTTGTAGCGCAAATTTAAATAATTTGGGATAGATCCAGTGTCCATAGTGTGTTGCTTTCTGTGAAATATACTGTACTACATCTGACAACAGTGTCTGTGGAGCAAATCTAAATAATTTGTCATACATCTAGTGTCCATGGTGTGGCTTTCTGTGACAAATACTATACTACATCCGAAAACAGTGTTGTAGCGCAAATTTAAAAAATTTGGGATACATCTAGTGTCCATAGTGTGTTGCTTTCTGTGACAAGTACTGTACTACATCCGACAACAGTGTCTGTAGAGCAAATTTAAACAATCTGGGCCTAATCTAGTGTCCATAGTGTGTGGCTGTCTGTGACATATACAATACTCCATCCAAAAACAGTGTCTGTAGCGCAAATTTTAATAATCTGGGCCTAATCTATTGTCCCTAGTGTGTTGCTTTATTTGAAATATACTGTACTATATCCGAAAACAGTGTCTGTAGCACAAATTTAAATAATTTGTGCCACAACTGATGTCCATAGTGTGTGGCTTTCTGTGACAAATACTGTACTTCATCCAAATACAGTGTCTGTAGCGCAAATTTAAATAATTTGTGCCATAAATGGGGTCTATAGTGTGTGGGTTTCTGTGAGATACTGTACTAAATCCGAAAACAGTGCCTGTAGCACAAATGTAAATAATCTGGGCCTAACCTAGTTTCCATGATGTGTGGCTTTCTGTGACAAATACTGTACTACATCGTAAAACAGTGTCTGTAGCACAAATTTAAATAATTTGTGCCATAAATGGGGTCTATAGTGTGTGGGTTTCTGTGAGATACTGTACTAAATCCGAAAACAGTGCCTGTAGCGCAAATGTAAATAATCTGGGCCTAATTTAGTTTCCATGATGTGGGGCTTTCTGTGATAAATACTGTACTACATCGTAAAACAGTGTCTGTAGCACAAATTTAAATAATTTGTTCCACACTTAGTGTCCATAATGTGTGGCTTTCTGTGACAATTACTGTACTTCATCCGAAAACAGTGTCTGTAGCGCAAATTTAAATAATCTGGGCCTAATCTAGTGTCCATAGTGTGCTGCTTTCTGTGACAATTACTGTACTTCATCCGAAAACAGTGTCTGTAGTGCATATTTAAATAATCTGGGCCTAATCTAGTGTCCATAGTGTGTGGCTTTCTGTAACAAGTACTGTACTATTTCCGAAAACTTTGTATGTAGCGCAAATTTAAATAATCTGGGCCTAATCTAGTGTCCATAGTGTGTGGCTTTCTGTTACAAATACTGTTCTACATCTGAAAACAGGGTCTGTAGAGCAATGTTAAATAATATGGGCCTAATCTAGTGTCCATAGTGTGTGGCTTTCTGTGACAAGTACTGTACTATTTCCGAAAACTTTGTATGTAGTGCAAATTTAAATAATCTGGGCCTAATCTAGTGTCTATATTGTGTGGCTTTCTGTTACAAATACTGTTCTACATCTGAAAACAGGGTCTGTAGAACAATGTTAAATAATCTGGGCCTAATCTAGTGTCCATAGTGTGTGGCTTTCTGTGACAGATACTGTACTACATCCAAATACAGTGTCTTTAGCGCAAATTTAAATAATTTGTCATACATCTAGTTTCCATAGTGTTGCGTTCTGTGACAAATACTGTTCTACATCCGAATTAAGTGTTTGTAGGGCAAATTTAAATAATTTGGGATAGATCTAGTGTCCATAGTATGTTGCTTTCTGTGACATACTGTACTTCATCCGAAAAGAGTATCTGTAGCGCAAATTTAAATAATCCGGGCCTAATCTAGTGTCCATAGTGTGTTGCTTATTGTGACATATACTGTACTACATCTGAAAACAGTGTCTGTAGCGCAAATTTAATTAATGTCTGCCACATCTAGTGTCCATAGTGTGTGGCTTTCTGTGACTAATACTGTACTTCACCCGAAAACAGTGTCTGTAGCGCAAATTTAAATAATTTGTGCCACAACTGGTGTCCATACTGTGTGGCTTTCTGTGACAAATACTGTACTACATCCGAAAACAGTGTCTGTAGCGCAAATTTAAATAATCTGGGCCTAATCTAGTGTCCATAGTGTGTGGCTTTCTGTGACAAATACTGTACTACATCTGAGTACAGTGTGTGTAGCGCAAATTTAAATAATTTGTCATACATCTAGTGTGCATAGAGTCGCTTTCTGTGACAAATACTATACTACATCCTAAAACAGTGTCTGTAGCTCAAATTTAAATAATTTGGGCTACATCTAGTGTCCATAGTGTGTTGCTTTCTGTGACAAATTCTGTACTACATCCGAAAACAGTGTCTGTAGAGCAAATTTAAATAATCTGGGCCTAATCTAGTGTCCATAATGTGTGGCTTTCTATGACAAATACTGTACTACATCCGAATACACTGTCTGTAGCGCACATTTAAATAATTTGGACTTATTCTAGTTTCCATAGTGTGTGGCTTTCTGTGACAAATACTGTACTACATCCTAAAACAGTGTCTGTATTGCAAATTTAAATAATTTGGGCCTAATCTAGTTTCCATAGTGTGTGGCTTTCTGTGACAAATACTGTACTACATCTGAGTACAGTGTGTGTAGCGCAAATTTAAATAACTTGTGCCACAACTGGTGTCCATACTGTGTGGCTTTCTGTGACAAATACTGTACTACATCCGAAAACAGTGTCTGTATCGCAAATTTAAATAATCTGGGCCTAATCTAGTGTCCATAATGTGTGGCTTTCTATGACAAATACTGTACTACATCCGAATACACTGTCTGTAGCGCACATTTAAATAATTTGGGATACATCTAGTGTCCATAGTGTGTTGCTTTCTGTGACAAATACTGTACTACATACGAAAACAGTGTCTGTTGCGCAAATTTAAATAATCTGGGCCTAATCTAGTGTCCATAGTGTTTTGCTTTATGTGACATATACTATACTACATCCGAAAACAGTGTCTGTAGCGCAAATTTAAATAATTTGTGCCACAACTGATATCCTTAGAGTGTGGATTTCTGTGACAAATACTGTACTACATCCAAATACAGTGTCTGTAGTGCAAATTTAAATAATCTGGGTGTATCTTAGTTTCCATAGTGTGTGGCTTTCTGTGACAAATACTGTACTACATCCTAAAACAGTGTCTGTAGCTCAAATTTAAATAATTTGTTCCACACCTGGTGTCCGTAGTGTGCTGCTTTCTGTGACAAATACTGTACTTCATCCGAAAACAGTGTCTGTAGTGCAAATTTAAATAATCTGGGCCTAATCTAGTGTCCATAGTGTGTGGCTTTCTGTGACAAGTACTGTACTAAATCCGAAAACAGTGTCTGTAGCGCAAATTTAAATAATCTGGACTTATTCTAGTTTCCTCAGTGTGTGGCTTTCTGTGACAAATACTGTACTACATCCTAAAACAGTGTCTGTAGCGCAAATTTAAATAATTTGTTCCACACCTAGTGTCCATAGTGTGCTGCTTTCTGTGACAAATACTGTACTTCATCCGAAAACAGTGTCTGTAGTGCAAATTTAAATAATCTGGGCCTAATCTAGTGTCCATAGTGTGTGGCTTTCTGTGACAAGTACTGTACTACATCCGAAAACATTGTCTGTAGCGCAAATTTAAATAATCTGGGCCTAATCTAGCGTCCATAGTGTGTGGCTTTCTGTGACGTATACTGTACTACATGGAGGCAAATGACACCACTTCGACCCCCAATCTTACTGACAACTTTTAATGGAATAGAAATGGCCGCTGTGCTTTATTAAGGGTAACCATAATTAAAACCAATAAATATTTTTATTTAAATAAATTAATTAATAATTAAACCATAACAATAAATACCAATCAAAAACCATCCATATCTAGACCAAGATCCGCTCAGCATCAGCTGAGCGATACAGCCCCTCTAATAAAGCACAGCGACGAATTGACTTCATTTGGGGGAGGGAGGGAGGGCGGGCGCTGTCCAGATCAACGTCGACTGCCCTGAGATAGTGTCGAACCTGCAAATATAAAGGGAACGAAATTCCCGCCGTGCGGGCAAGGACAAATCAGAGAGCTAGAAATCTCCCCCAGCAACAGGGAATCACCAATCAGAAGCGCAGCTTTAGTTGCCATCCAGATCCTTCATTATAAACAAAACCATCTCCAACCGGATTCGACTTCACTTCAACTTGACTGAGGTAATTTTACCTGAAAAATAAAGGCGGGAAAAAAAGGGGGGGGGGGGAGAAGAAAGCAGGCTACCTAATAAAATACAATTAGAACAAATGTGAGGTTCATTGTCCCCATGTGTCCCCCAAGCGAATCGCTCTGGTGGGCCTGTACATGGAGGCAAATGACACCACTTCGACCCCCAATCTTATAAGGCTAAAATAAATAACCACACTGACAACTTTTAATGGAATAGAAATGGCCGCTGTGCTTTATTAAGGGTAACCATAATTAAAACCAATAAATATTTTTATTTAAATTAATTAATAATTAAACCATAACAATAAATGCCAATCAAAAACCATCCAAATCTAGACCAAGATACAGCCTCACAAGCCACGCCTAGCATAGGTGAGGCCCCCTAAAGCACAGCAGCCACCTCACAATTATATTCTGAAGACCCACATTAAACACGTCAATTCCAACATCAGAAAGATGGACATTATCCGATCTGTAGAGCCCTGGCACGAAACCCTCTAGATCTAAATGTCTATAACTAAAGCCCCCCACCAAGGGGAGAAATTTCTCCAATGCCCTGTTCACCCGTCTGCGTATTTCTTCAAGAAAAATACCTTCTTTCCCTGACCAGACCAACCGAGGAACTATCTCCGAAAAAACCAATGTAATATAGGGTAGCATACATTGCAGAAGAGATAAGTACCTCTTCATAACCCATAACAATTTACAGGTCTTCAGACGCCCTATGTCGTTGCCTCCAAGGTGAAGCACCAGAAGATTGAGAGATGGCCATTTAGATAAAGGTTTACGAATTTCCCCCAATAAACACTTCCAACCCAACCCTCTAATTCCCCACCAAAAAATATGCAGGTTAGCCGTATCAAAAAATAAGTTCTCAGAATATATTCTCTTCATGGCTCGCTTCTGAGCCCAGTAAATAAAGAAATGGCCCACAATCCAGACCACAACCTGACTACCTGTGAAAACAGAAAAATATTCAGACTGGTAAAATTAAATCTGGCCTAACATATAATTTAACCTGATGAGAGTCCCAGCGCCCAATTATCCTGACTATTGACTCATCTAACCCCAAACGTGCCACCTCAGTAGCAGCCCCGATCCTAAAAGAGTGGGAAGATATTTTACAGGAATAAGCCCCAACAAGCCCAAACATTTTTTTAATACTGAACTGAATTGGAATCTAGTGAGGGGAGAGAGATCTCTATGTATTAAAAATGGACCACTCAAGGCTGAGCGAACCTCCAGCCAAGACTTCACAGACATAACCGGGCATAAATCAAAACCCTCCCAAGCATTTAATCTAATGAATCTACACCTGCCATATTGATCCTTCTTAGATCTTTTAAGAAAAATCTCAACCACATTACCTTGCACAGTAACATCTGAGAAGACTAAACACGAATAAACATTGCGACTAATCGCGACTAACTAACTGATCCTTAGGGCCGCAAAAAACGCTAAAACAAAAGCTGTACGAAAAAGCAAAGTCTGAAAATGATCAAAACACACTTTAGGCAGCGTATTACATAAATCTAACAGTAAAAGGATAGAGATCGGTCTCCTATTATCTATGTTTGACAAGCCTCTCCTATACCCCTTAAGCATCTGTTTAACTTGGAAATGAGACGATAACGGCCGATTACCATATAATTTTTGAAAAAATGAAATACCTGCCACTATTCTAGAGACAGATGAAGGGGCCAGATTCCTTTTAAATAAACTAGCAATGAACAGTAACTCATAACTTAATTCATCAACATCCACACCAACTGCAACTGAATTGACAAAATTCAGCCAATCATACCATGCGGCAACATAAGCCGCCCATGTTCTCGGGGCCAAGGACTGTTTAATAGAATCACATATTAGTCCCATATCAGATCCCATAAGTGACGAGGGCACGGGCTCCCCTTTACCTCCGCTTCTGGAGCTACTTCCCGAAATTTCAAAAACTGAAA
This sequence comes from Bufotes viridis, assembly GCA_033119425.1. Taxonomy (NCBI): domain Eukaryota; kingdom Metazoa; phylum Chordata; class Amphibia; order Anura; family Bufonidae; genus Bufotes; species Bufotes viridis. Next base: position 309,853,090 of record CM065592.1, read on the forward strand.
ACGAGATAATGCGTCAGCTAAAACATTAGATGAACCCACTATATACTTAGCCTTAATCCATATATTATACTGCATGCAAAACAGGACTAAATGTCTCAACAATTTAACTACAACATCGCATTTTGAAGAAAGAGTGTTAATGGCGAAACAAACCCCTTTATTATCTGAATGTAATAATATCCTTTTACTCCTATAATCAAAACCCCATAACACAATTGCCACAATCACTGGAAACAGCTCTAACAGGACAAAATTCTTTGTCATACCATTGTGCACCCAAGATGATGGCCACTTCTCCGCTGACCATTTGCCATTCCAAAATGCCCCATACCCACAGCTTCCAGCTGCATCCGTAAACAAGCCCAAGGCATCAGATTCCACAAATTCCTCCTGCCAACAACTAGAACCATTAAAATCATGTAAAAATTTAAACCAAATAGACATATCATCCCTCAAACACTTTGTCAATCTAATATGAGAACTAGGAGACCTCAATCCCCTAGTAGAAGAATATAGATGTCTACAGAAAACCCTGCCAATAGGGATAACTCTACTAGCAAAATTCAAGGACCCTAACAAAGACTGCATCTCCTTTAAACTACATTTTTTCTTTCTCAACAATGACACTAATAAAAACCTAATTTTTTCTATTTTTTCAACCGAAAGCATAAATACCATATGTTCTGAATCAATAACAATCCCTAAAATCTCTAAACGTAAACCCGGATACACTGTTTTCTCTGTTGCTATAGGAATGCCAAAACAAGAACAAATGTCTAAAAATCTAACTAACAATTCCAAACAAAGATTAGAATCAGGAAAACCAACAAATAAAATTCATCAAGGTAGTGTAAAACACCACCCCTTTTTATATCATAATCAATAACCCAGTGAATGAACGAGGAAAAAGCTTCAAAGTAATAACGGGACAAAGAAAAACCCATTGGGAGACATTTATCGAAATAATAATAACCATCAAACTGAAAACCTAACGAATTAAAACTTGATGGCGAAACTGGCAATAAACGAAATGCTGACTTAATGTCCGCCTTTGCTAATAACGCTCCCTTACCAAAAGGCCGTGAAAGAGATAACACATTGTCAAATGAAGCATAAGCAACCGAGGCCTTTGATTTATCCACCATGTTATTTAAAGAGCTTTTTTCAGGAAATGACAAGTGATGGATAAGCCTGAAATCGCCTGGCTCCTTCTTTGGCACAACGCCCAAAGGAGAAAGCCGAAAGTTCTCAAAAGGAGGATCTGAGAAAGGACCAGCAATTCTATCCAAATCAAGTTCTCTTTGTAATTTTTTCCTAACTACTCCTTTATGCAAAGATACGGATTTTAAATTCTCCACCCAACAGCAACCAACACCAAGGAACTGCGGAACATCAAAACCATTTTGAAACCCACTAAGAAGTAGTTCAGCTTTCTGACGATCTGGATAACGGTCGAGCCACGGTCGCATTTCTGCAAACCTCACTGGACGCGATGCTCTTTGAAACCTGCTCCGTGGTATTTGGTTGCTGCTGGCCAGACTGGGAGTTCCTTTTGAAACAACGTGACATGGGGTGTGTTCCTCCACAAAAAGAACACTCATGTTTAAAACGACAATTATTTAACCATTTGTATGTGGATTCGTTCAATGCGAAACACACACCTTTTCTCATATTGGTCTGTGAAAGATTGGATGATTTAATTGGAACTGTTTTTTGTGGCCACATCAAATTCACCCACAGACCAATATCCTTCACCCCCATTTAAGAGACGGATGCACCGCCAACTTTTGACAGAATGTCTCGTCGTACTGGAACCACGCCATTCCACCAAAATTCGCTCTGGTGGGCCTGTAAATTCGAAAACAGTGTTTGTAGCACAAATTTAAATAATCTGGGCCTAATCTAGTGTCCTTAGTGTGTGTCTTTCTGTGACAAATACTGTTCTACATCTGAAAACAGTGTCTGAAGCGCAATGTTGAATAATCTGGGCCTAATCTAGTGACCATAGTGTGTGGCTTTCTGTGACAAATTCTGTACTTCATCCGAAAACACTGTTTGTAGCGCAAATTTAAATAATCTGGGCCTAATCCAGTGTCCATAGTGTGTGGTTTTCTGTGACAAATACTGTACAACATCTGAAAACAGTGTCTGTAGTGCAAATTTAAATAATTTGGGATACATCTAGTGTCCATAGTGTGTGGCTTTCTGTGACGTATACTGTACTACATGCAAAAATAGTGTTTGTAGCGCAAATTTAAATAATTTGGGATAGATCTAGCGTCCATAGTGTGTTGCTTTCTGTGAAATATACTGTACTTCATCCGAAAACAGTGTCTATAACGCAAATGTAAAAAATCTGGGCCTAATCTAGTGTCACTAGTGTGTTGCTTTCTGTGAAATATACTGTACTACATCGAAAACAGTGGCTGTAGCGCAAATTTAAATAATTTGTCATACATCTAGTGTCCATAGTGTGGCTTTCTGTGACAAACACTGTACTACATCCGAAAACAGTGTTGTAGCGCAAATTTAAATAATTTGTGATACATCTAGTGTCCATAGTGTGTTGCTTTCTGTGACAAATACTGTACTACATTCGAAAACAGTTTCTGTAGAGCAAATTTAAATAATCTGTGCCTAATCTAGTGTCCATAGTGTGTGGCTTTCTGTGACATATACTGTACTACATTCGAAAACAGTGTTTGTAGTACAAATTTAAATAATCTGGGCCTAATCTAGTGTCCTTAATGTGTGTCTTTCTGTGACAAATACTGTTCTACATCTGAAAACAGTGTCTGTAGCGCAATGTTGAATAATCTGGGCCTAATCTAGTGTCCATAGTGTGTGGCTTTCTGTGACAAATTCTGTACTTCATCCGAAAACACTGTTTGTAGCGCAAATTTAAATAATCTGGGCCTAATCTAGTGTCCATAGTGTGTGGTTTTCTGTGACAAATACTGTACTACATCCGAAAACAGTGTCTGTAGTGCAAATTTAAATAATTTCTTCTACATGTAGTGTCCATAGTGTGTGGCTTTCTTTGACAAATACTGTACTACATCGGAAAACAGAGTCTGTAGCGCAAATTTAAATAATCTGGGCCTAACCTAGTGTCCATAGTGTGTGGCTTTCTGTGACATATACTGTACTACATGCGAAAACAGTGTTTGTAGCGCAAATTTAAATAATTTGGGATAGATCTAGTGTCCATAGTGTGTGGCTTTCTGTGACATATACTGTACTTCATCCGAAAACAGTGTCTATAACGCAAATGTAAATAATCTGGGCCTAATCTAGTGTCACTAGTGTGTTTCGTTCTGTGAAATATACTGTACTACATCCAGAAACAGTGGCTGTAGTGCAAATTTAAATAATTTGTCCCACATCTAGTGTCCATAGTGTGTGGCTTTCTGTGACAAATACTGTACTACAGCCGAAAACAGTGTCTGTAGCGTAAATTGAAATAATTTGGGATAGATCTAGTGTCCATAGTGTGTTGCTGTCTGTGAGAAATACTGTACTACATCCGAAAACAGTGTCTATAGTATAAATTTAAATAACCTGGGCCTAATCTAGTGTCCATAGTGTGTGGCTTTCTGTGACGTATACTGTACTATATCTGAAAACAGTGTCTGTAGTACAAATTTAAATAATCTGGGCCTAATCTAGTGTCCATAGTGTATGGTTTTCTGTGAAAAATACTGTACTATATCTGAAAACACTGTCTGTAGTGCAAATTTAAATAATCTGGGCCTTATCTAGTGTCCATAAGTGTGTGGTTTTCTGTGACAAATACTGTACTACATCCACAAACAGTGTCTGTAGTGCAAATTTAAATAATCTGGGCCTAACCTAGTGTCCATAGTGTGTGGCTTTCTGTGACATATACTGTTCTACATCTGAAAACAGTATCTGTAGTGCAAATTTAAATAATTAGTGATACATCTAGTGTCCATAGTGTTAGGAATATTCATTTCTTCCCCTCTTATTGGTACCCCTGGTACTAGACTTCGGTATTCAGCTTGATTTGATTCTTATCTGGCGCCAGGAGAGTGGCATTCACACAGGACACAATTAGCCTAACCCTGGGTTCAGACCTGAGCGTTCTTGAAACACGCGTTTTACGCGCGTTTTTGTCGCGCGTATCACAGTGCGTTTTTGCAAATAGGAAATGCGCGTAGTACGCGCGTTCTTGTGATTGACTACTGTGGTGTAAAACGCTCAACACATGCAAACCAATGCTTCCCTATGGGCATAGTTCTCACCTGAGCGTTTTACAGCGCGTACGAACGCGCTGTAAAACGCAATATGCATAAACAAGTACTTGAGCTTTTTTTGGGGCGTTTGTCGCGCGTTTTGTGATTGACACCACAGTAGTCAATCACAAGAACGTGCGTACGACGTTTCCTATTTGCAAAACCTCGCTGTAATACGCGCGTAAAACGCGCGTTTCAAGAACGCTCAGGTCTGAACCCAGGGTTAGGTGTTGTTCAATGCGACTCTGACTTGTTTATTGCTTCCATGAGACGTATATAGTCGTAATCCAATGACATGATGTTTAAGTAAACCAATCATAGCGTAACACGAGTCTTAGCTACACATTTGTTATCTTATCTTTAGAATCAAAGCTACATGTCAGCAAAATAGTTTCTCCCTCCGTGTGCCTGACTAATGCATATAGACCTTGGACTGCAATATAAACATATTACAGCTACATTACAGTCCAAAGTCTGCTCCACACAAGCTCCAAGCGCCATCCACACTAATGTATAGATGAAACTCAGAAAAAGCCCATACAAAATAGATCAGTAATAGAACCCTTCACATAGTGTGTGGCTTTCTGTGACGTATACTGTACTACATTCGAAAACAGTGTCTGTAGTGCAAATTTAAATAATTTTTTCTACATCTAGTGTCCATATTGTGTGGCTTTCTTTGACAAATACTGTACTACATCGGAAAACAGTGTCTGTAGCGCAAATTTAAATAATCTGGGCCTAACCTAGTGACACCAGTGTGTTGCTTTCTGTGAAATATACTGTACTACATCCGAAAACAGTGGCTGTAGCGCAAATTTAAATAATTTGTACCACATCTAATGTCCATACTGTGTTGCTGTCTGTGACAAATACTGTACTACATCCGAAAACAGTGTCTGTAGTAAAATTTAAATAATCTGGGCCTAATCTAGTGTCCATAGTGTGTGGCTTTCTGTGACAAATATTGATCTACATCTGAAAACAGTGTCTGTAGCACAAATTTGAATAATCGTGGTCTAACCTAGTTTCCATAGTGTGTGGCTTTCTGTGAAAAATTCTGTACTACATCCGAAAACCGTGTCTGTTGCGCAAATTTATATAATTTGGGATAGATCAAGTGTCCATAGTGTGTTGCTTTATTTGACCAATACTGCACTACATCCGAAAACAGTGTCTGTAGCGCAAATTTAAATAATTTGTCACGCATCTGAGTGTTGCATAGTGTGGCTTTCTGTGAGAAATACTGTACTACATCCGAAAACAGTGTTTGTAGCTCAAATTAAAATAATTTGTCATACATCTAGTGTCCATAGTGTGCTGATTTCTGTGACAAATACTGTACTACATCCGAAAACAGTGTTTGTAGTACAAATTTAAATAATTTGTCATACATCTAGTGTGCACAATGTGGCTTTCTGTGACATATACAATACTCCATCCGAAAACAGTGTCTGTAGCGCAAATTTAAGTAATCTGGGCCTATCCTAGTTTCCATAGTGTGTGGCTTTCTGTGAAAAATTCTGTCCTACTTCCAAAAACCGTGTCTGTAACGCAAATTTATATAATTTGGGATAGATCAAGTGTCCATAGTGTGTTGCTTTCTGTGACCAATACTGTACTACATCCGAAAACAGTGTCTGTAGAGCAAATTTAAATAATATGGGCCTAATCTAGTGTCCATAGTGTGTGGCTGTCTGTGACATATACAATTCTCCATCTGAAAACAGTGTCTGTAGCGCAAATTAAAATAATCTGGCCCTAATCTAGTGTCCATAGTGTGTTCCTTTCTGTGACAAATACTGTACTAAATCCGAAAACAGTGTCTGTAGTGCAAATTGAAATAATTTGGAAGAGTTCTAGTGTCCATAGTGTGTTGCTTTCTGTAACAAATTCTGTACTTCATCCGAAAACAGTGTCTGTAGCGCTAATTTAAATAATCTGGGCCTAACCTAGTTTCCATAGTGTGTGGCTTTCTGTGACAAATACTGTACTACATCCTAAAACAGTGTCTGTAGCGCAAATTTTAATAATTTGTTCCACACCTAGTGTCCATAGTGTGCTGCTTTCTGTGACAAATACTGTACTTCATCCGAAAATATTGTCTGTAGCGCTAATTTAAATAATTTGTGCCACAACTGGTGTCCAGTGTGTGGCTTTCTGTGACAAATACTTTACTTCATCCAAAAACAGGGTCTGTAGCGCAAATTTAAATAGTTTGGAATACATCTAGTGTCCATAGTGTGTGGCTTTCTGCGACATATACTGTACTACATCCGAAAACAGTGTCTGTAGTACAAATTTAAATCATCTGGGCCTAATCTAGTGTCTATAGTGTGTTGCTTTCAGTGACAAACACTGTACTACATCCGAAAACAGTGTCTGTTGTGCAAAGTTAAATCATCTGGGCCTAATCTAGTGTCCATAGTGTGTGGCTTTCTGTGACATATACTGTACTACATCCAAAAACAGTGTCTGTAGCGCAAATTTAAATATTTTGTTCCACAACTAGTGTCCATAGTGTGCTGCTTTCTGTGATCAATACTGTACTACATCCAAAAACAGTGTCTGTAGCGCAAATTTAAATAATCTGGGCCTAACCTAGTGTCTATAGTGTGTGGTTTTCTGTGAAATATACAGTTCTCCATCCGAAAACAGTGTGTGTAGCGGAACCTTAAATAATATGGGCCTAATCTAGTGTCCATAGTGTGTTTCTTTTTGTGACATATACTGTACTACATCCGAAAACAGTGTCTGTAGCGCAAATTTAAATATTTTGTGCCACACTTAGTGTCCATAGTGTGTGGCTTTCTGTGATAAATACTGTACTTCATCCGAAAATAATGTCTGTAGCGCAAATGTAAATAATCTAGGCCTAATCTAGTGTCCATAGTGTGTGGCTTTCTGTGACATATACTGTCCTACATCCAAAAACAGTGTCTGTAGTGCAAATTTAAATAATCTAGGCCTAAACTAGTGTCCATAGTGTGTGGCTTTCTGTGACATATACTGTACTACATCTGAAAACTGTGCCTGCAGTTACTGTGTGTTCGTTTAATACATATCACTAACATATACTGTACTTTATCCGTAGACGGTGTATGCTTGTCTGTGACATTATCAGGGCTACATCTCCTGTGTAATGTGTGCGCATCCCAAATACCTTTTTTCATTTATTGGCGCATACACTTACAAATCCTAAGCTACTGTATGTGTGACATACTTTTAAGCATATATAACATTTAACATTAAAAAGTCGGCCCTTAAAGGGCTTCTGTCACCCCCACTGACGAATTTTCACTAGCTGACATTAGCTACTTGCTAATGTCAGCTGAGTTCAAACATATGTTTAATATCTTTTTTTCTTTTTTCAATCTTCTAAAAAACTTACTTTTGTTATATGTAAATTAGCTTCGCTACCAGCAAGTTGGCGGGTACTTGCTGGTAGCCGCCACATCTTCATGGCCTTGGAACGCCCCCTCTTCTTTTGATAGACAGGGCCAGCGCTCTCCTCCTCTCGCTGGCCCTGTCTGCAGCTGCAATCCCGCGCCTGCGCCGTCTCGGTCTTTAGTCGGCGCAGGCGCTCTGAGTGAAGGACGCTCGCTTAGGCGCTCCGTCCTCAGTGCGCCTGCGCCCGATGGCGTCAGCGCTACACCCGGAAGAGAAGACGCCCGGCATCCCTGGTAAAGAGCAGGCGTGCCGGCGTCTTTTCTTCCGGTGTAGCGCTGACGCATCGGCGCAGGCGCACTTGAGGCGGAGCGCTAGCGGCGTCCTTCACTCAGAGCGCTGCGCCGACTAAGAGACCGAGCGGCGCAGGCGCGGGACTGCAGCTGCAGGCAGAGGCCAGCGAGAGGAGAGCAGCGCTGGCCTGTCTATCAAAAGAGAGAGTTCAAGTGCGTGACCATGTGCGCGGCTACCATGCTGTAGTAACTAGCTATATAACAAAGAATGGACCTTAACAAGTACTTGAAAAAGAAAAGAGACTAAACATATGTTTGAACTCAGCTGACATTAGCAAGTAGCTAATGTCAGCTAGTGAAAATTCGTCAGTGGGGGTGACAGAAGCCCTTTAAGGACTGCGGAAATTGCCGTGATACTGATGGTGCACGCAGAGGCCGTGGCCCTGGGCGTGATGAAACTGAGTGAAAGAATGTAGCTGAATGCCTTCAGATGCGCTAACCTTCAAAATCATTATTGGAATTGCCTTCCGGTCAGCTGACCCTCTAAATCATCATTTGCGAGTGCTTTTTGGGCAGCTGACCCTGTAAAACATTATTTGTGAGGGCCTGCAGGTGAGCTGACCCTCTAAAACATATAATGTTTAACAGGGTCAGCTACCTGCAGGCCCTACATATGTTTTAGAGGATCCAGCTCACCTGAAGCCTCACTATGTGAGGGCCTGCAGGTGAGCTGACCCTCTAAAACATTATATGTGAGAGGCCTGCATGTGAGCTGATCCTGTTAAACATTATATGTGAAGGCCTGCAGGTGATCTGAACCTAAAAAAACATGAATTGCGAGGGCCTGCAGATGAGCTGACCCTGTTGAACATTATATGTGAGGGCTTGGAGATGATCTGAACCTAAAAAACATTAATTTTGAGGGCCTGCAGGTCAGCTGACCCTCTTAAACATGAGCGAGGGCAGCCTAAAAAGCATGTGTATATGATGGAGGAGGAGGAGGAGTAGAGAAGTCATGGGCAATCCAGGCCTTGTTCATTTTTATAAGAGTCGACCTGTCAGCATTTTCAGTTGACAGATGGATGCGCTTATCAGTTATTATGCCCCCAGCAACACTAAATACCCGGTCTGACAAAATGCTGGCGGCAGGGCAGGCCAGCACTTCTGAGGCATAGAGCGCCAGTTAGTGCCACGTGTCCAGCTTAGATTTATTTAACCCCTCAGAGGGTTGCGCGCTTTTAACTTAACTCTATACATAAGAGTCTAGAAGACCCATGCACTTTTTGTGCAAGACCTCTGACAAACTATAAAAACACTTTTTATTTTGTCACTTTAAAATATTGAAAAATGTGCTGGTGAACTATTAGTGATTAAAATTCCTCAGGGCGTACAGTGAGGATTTTGAGGTAGTTGCGTTCTGATAGTGAGCGCGTCTCTCACTGAACTTAGGGATTAATCCACCCCTTTACACATAACGTTAGTGAACCGCTACTCTATCTAGTAACTAACTGATAATTTCCCATAGTGGGTCCCTCAACTGTCTACCACTGAACTAAAATCAATCTTCATCCCTGCATCCCGACATGTTTCGCCAGGGTTGGCGTCTTCAGGGCATGTTTTGCAGGTTTAAAGTGACAAAATAAAAAGTGTTTTTATAGTTTGTCAGAGGTCTTGCACAAAAAGTGCACGTGTCCAGCTTGGACACCCAATAGTTGTAAGGCACAGAGGGATCACTGTGGACGCTGACACGGTCTGCTATGTACTCCTTCACCATCTTCCAAAATTTTTCCAGCCTTGTGACACTAGGCCGTGCATCAGGGTGAGGGTGCTGGCGGGGTGTCATGAAACTGTTCCAGGCCTTGTAGAGTGTTCTCCTGCCTCTGTTGGAATTGCTGTGTGTTCCCCTCATCTCCCCTCCTAGGTTGCTCAAGGAACTTTGGACTCTGCGGCCAGCGTTGTTAGCTGTAAATTTATCTGCAATGATATTCTGTTCTATTATTTTTATGGTTTGTGGTTGTATTATTGTTGGTATTATTGTTATTATGGTTTATAGTTGTAAGATATGTTATGGTTATTTGGTTATTTATGAGTTAATTAACAGGCCATGCCATTGGTTTACCTCCACTATCGTGTGTTATGTTTTTAGTTATATTAATGTATAAGTTTGAGATGTTTGTTGTGCATGGGACATACTGTATACGCTGTATGATTGCCATGTGTGTGAGCTTGCCAAGCTCCAAAGCTGCCAACAAGTTACGGCCATTATCAGACACAACAACCAACCATGCCTGGTTGTAGGTTGAGTGGTGAGAGCCACAGCTCAGTCTTGTCCCTTATACCCTGCCACAGGGTTCTGTTTGTCACCTAAGCAAATGACTTTCAGCAAGGCCTGTTGCCGCTTCCCCACTGCTGTGCTACACTACTTCCAGCTACTGACTGATGGCTGATTGGTGCTGCAAGATGAGAATTCAGAGGTGGAAATGGAGTAGGAGAATGGGGGTTTGCTGCACCTAATGTAGGTGGTGGTGAAAATTCTGATGGAATGGGGGCCCGCAATCCTTGTCTTTGGTAGCACCTGTGCCATCCCAGGATACGACTAGCTACCGGCCTCCACAAGGTTCACCCAGTGTGCCGTCACGGAAATGTAGAGTCCCTGGCCAAAAGCACTTGTCCGTGTGTCCCAATAACTGCGTTGGTCAGGGCACGGGTAATGTTACGGGACACAATTGCTGGTGTAATGCACGGCACACGAAGAAAAATAGTGGCGGCTGGGGACTGTGTAACGAGGGACGTCCACCGCCATGAGGCTGAGGAAAGCCTCAGTGTCCACAGGCCTAAATGGCAACATTTCCAGGATCACTACCATGAAAACAGGAATACACAAATGCCGTATTAAAAAGTGTCTATATTGCCCCATGATTGTGGAAGGGACCAACAGCATAGAAAACCCAGGTCCTAAAAAAGGAAAAATAGACCATTGGATTATTAAACAAAGTCTACATTGTGGCACTAGAAATGCTATCTACCTCCTTCTTTGCCCATGTGGTTCTAAATATGTGGGGAGGACCACCCAAACCATCAGGGAACGTATGAATGAGCACAGATCAAATATTAGACGTGGAATAACAACACACAGCGTCTCCCGCCATTACTTAGAAAATCATAACAGCGACCCCTCATCCCTAAAAAGTTTTCCTTGGAACAAATACTCGACTCATACCAATGCCTCTGTCAAAAAGAGATGCATTGGATCTACACCCTCAACACTAGCTCCATTTGGTCTAAATGAAACACTTGAATATTCTAATTACTAAAGATCTCCACTTGTCACTGATGTATACAAATAGCTGTGAAACACCCTATATATCCTCCAAATACTTACCCTTGGTTTGTCTTCTTGACAGCTTCCTCCTGTAGTTCTGTTATTGGTTAAGACCTAGACATATGAAGACGTATAAAGACATATATACATTAAGTCGTATACATCTATATAACCATTGAAGAAACGTTAATAAAATTTTTATACATTTGACATATATAGCCAAATCATCCGTGAATTCTTGGATTTATCAATATAATATATGCCTCTCATTGGTCAATCAATTTATATAATTGATCTATATACCAATATATGCAACCGATTACAACCTCCATATCGGCACCCCTTCCGGTTCTTGCGTTCCAAAGACCGGATATTACGAGTGAAGGACACCGCTCTGATCATCGGCACTCTCGGCTGACGTCACTTCCGTTTTTTGCGTTCCAATGCCGATCCCCACAACAGCCGCATCTAGAACCGGCCCCCCTCACATACGCGCCTTTTATTCAAACTATTAATTTATCTTTTTAGCATCACCACTTATTTATAGATATTTATTGATAACTACCACTCTGGTTTATTTATGAACAGGATCACGTCACTTCGGTTGTGTTCCACGCTGAGAGGCATGAACTGGAGTGACGTTCCGATACATTTTGGCGCTTTTTCACCTCTTTAAATTCCTGTGTGTCAACCGCATACTTGTTATGCTCCTGATGAAGGGGTTGTTGTACCCCAAGCGCGTTGAGCTGTACCCTACCTGCTTGTGTTTTATTGTAAGGCGTTGGACAAGAAAGCCCTCTTGTGCTGTCATCCGTATACATTCTACAGGCGACCCAGGCGCAGGGGTTTTCCAGTGGGTGTCTTGAGCTTATCCCACTTGGAGACCCCTGGGTGAAGTGAGTTTAAATTTGTATTTATATATTTTTTAACGATATGGTATGTTTCTATATGCTTTTATCCTATCCCTAAAGCTACTTACTGTATAAACTTGAGCTGACCACAATACTCTACACACCGTCGATATATCATATTAGACGGTTAGCCTAACAAACTGAGACTTTGGCGCCATCATGGAATAAGGGCTCTCTTTTTAATACACACGTTCCCCTGTGTATAGACTCTATTCTAACATTTCCAGGGCCAGCAATTTTTAAATGTGTGCATTTAGTGCTATGGCCTGTGGGTGGGTGGCTGGGTATTTGCGCTTACTTTCAAAGGCCTGGGTTAAGGACATCTGTACGTGGGCCTATTTGGTGTGGCCCGCCTTCTCCCTTCTTCCATCCCACAGCATCTTCCAGCCTATTGCGGTGCTGTAGATCCCTCCTTCTCTGTACTGCTGTCCTTGCTTGACTTGCCACCTTCCCAGGTTGGGTCAGTGATGTCATCGTCCACGACCTGCTCTTCCACTTCCTCACTCTGGTCATCCTCCTGACTTGTGTTGACCTAACAAGACCCTCACTTATTAACAACTGTGTCTCATCCGCATCATCCTCCTCGTGAAACACTAATTGCCATACCCCACCATCATCTTCTTCTGACTGTGGATGCTGAAGAGTTTGGGAATCCGTACACAAAATCTCCTCATGTCCCTCTTCAGGGAGGGTCAGCTCACCTGCAGGCCCTCACCTACAATATTTTGGAGGGTCAGCTCGCCTGAAGGCCCTCAGCTACAATATTTTACAGGGTCAGCTGACCTGCAGGCCCTCACCTACAATATTTTACATGGTCAGCTCACCTGCAGGCCCTCACCTACAATATTTTATAGGATGAGCTCACCTGCAAGCCCTCACCTACAATATTTTACAGGGTCAGCTCAGCAGCAGGCACTCGCACATCATTTTTTGCAATGCTCAGCAGCAGGCCCCTAATGTTTTAGATGGTCAGATCAGCAGCAGATTCTCGCCCATAATGTTTTAGATGGTAAGATCAGCAGCAGACCCTCGCCCCTAATGTTTTAGAGGGTCAACAGCAGTACCTTGCTTCTAATGTTTTTGAGGGTCACCAGCAGGCCATCAATGTAAATTTTTTAAGGGTGTGTATGATGCCCTCCTTTATGTGTAACAAAGGTCATTTTGGAGTTCCGGTTCCTTGTAATTTTTGGCAGCCCTTTCACTTAGTGCATAGGCTTTATGAGTGTAGGAGTCCCACTAAATGAACAATTGTACCACAATGTGAATGAGGCCCTCCTTTATGTGATATACCGACTGTTTTGGAGTGCCTCTTCCATGCAATTTTTGGAAGCACTTGCACTTTATATACAATTGAATATACAGGAAATAATGTTTCCTAACAATTTTTCCTGTAAAATAGATTTTTTTTTAGGGGGCTTGGGCGTATTTTTGCCCGTCTGTAAAAGTGGCGTACAACTCGGACAACAAGGTTCCCAGCAGCGACCTGGGAGTCCAAGATGCATCCAGACATCGTCCCCATGCTGTTCCCGATCCATTTCGGTGGTATTTCTGTCACTTTCTGACTTTTCCAATGAACCAGGCACCCTCCCCTCTTCAGAGCAGGGTGTGCCTGTTGCGATGTGTTTGGCCTGAGCACCTGAACACCCGAATACTTTGGTGCTTGATCATCACTAGCGGTAAGCCCAACACTCACCTAGGGATGACCACCTTAAGAAGGCACCTGGCCTCCCATCACCAAGCCCAATGGGAACAACGCCGTCAGAACCCACAAGACCACACTTCCGGCTCTCCACGTCCTGCCTCTTCTCCTTCTACTCTCTCCTCTCATTTGTCCTCCACTCCACCATCTACTGTGCCGTCGCGTTCATCTGGCAGAAGGCAGGCTTCCGTGGCCCAAATGTTCGAGCGTAAAAAGTTGATGACGCTGGATAACTCTCCTGCCCAAAAGCTGTCTGCTGGCTTGTCGGAACTGCTAACCCGCCAACTAGTGCCATATAAACCGGTGGACTCTGTAGCCTTTAGAAAATTTGTGGCCATTGACACACCGCAATGGAAGGTCCCCAGAAGGAAATATTTCTCCCAGAAGGGCATCCTAGAGCTATATGGCCACGCTCAGCGGCAAGTGAATATATCTCTGACACACAATGTCGGTGCCAAGATACATCTGACCACAGACACGTGGTCTAGCAAACATGGGCAGGGAAGGTACATAACTACTGACGGCCGTCAAGCATGTAACCCATGGCTCCTATGTGGATTTGGTGTTACCACTAAGGATTGCATGCAGGCCTACCTCTTCTTCTCCTCCTCCTACTCCATCTCCTCCTCGGCTGACTCCTCCTTTTCCACTGCTACCGCCTCTTCCGCTGCGCCCCCCAAGATCCTCAGAACCTATTCGACGTCCGAGGTGAGATGTTGTCATGCTGTGCTGCAGCCGTTGTTCCTGGATCCAAGAGCCACACCGGTCCTGCACTGCTTTCAGCTCTGCGGTCAGAGGCCGATCAGTGGCTAACCCCACTAAATTTGACAGTTAGTAAAATGGTGTGAGACAATAGTGCCAATCTGCTGAGCGCACTGAAACAGGGCAAAATGACAAGTGCTGTGCATGGCACACGTCCTGAACTTAGTTGTGCATCGATTCGTTGCCAAATACTCCGGGTCCAGGACGTCTTGTGGCAGGCCAGGAAAATCTCTGGCCATTTTGGTAGATCTTATAAGGCCATGGCTGCCTTGCTGACGTTCTGCGGTGACACCACTTGCCCGTCAGACGTCTGATTTGTGACAGCCCGACGCACTGGAACTCCAACTTGTATATGCTTGATAGGCTGTGCAGACTTCTGCGGCCATATGATGAGATCACCAAACTGGTCAGTCACAACCAGGGCGCCATCAGTGACATTGTACCTTACGCCTTCTTTCTGGAGCGTTCAGTGCGTTGTGTCATTGATCATGCAGTCGAGGAGCAAGAGCTGGAAGATGAGGAAGTCGAAATGCTGAATTAATTCCCAGGGGGGCTACTCCATCTGAGACAAGTCAGCAAGAGTCTGAAGAGGAGTCAGTGGAGTATGTTGGCTGGGGGCAGGAGGAGAAGGAGTAAGAAGAGCAGGCTTTAAGAGAGACTTTAGACTTTTTGGGGATCCCTGATGTTGTCCGTCGCTGGGGGGAGGAGACAGAGGATGATATTCTCCTGGGCAATAAGCAGGAGCCAGGGCGGTCCACCACCTCCAATTTGGTGCAAATGGGGGCCTTCATGCTCCAGTGTTTTAAGAGGGACCCCCGTATAAAAAGCATAAAGGGCATGCCTAATTTTTGGGGCCTGTACTCCAGTGTGGGTGCCACTAAGGGTCATTATTCTGAATGGGGGCGACTGAGGTTATTATTCTGAATGGAGGGCCACTGTGGGGTCATTATATTGTGTGTGGGGCCACTGGAGGTCATTATACTGTGTTTGGGAGCATTGGGGGTTATTATACTGTGAGAAGGGCCACTAGTGGTCATTATACCGTGTGGGAGCCACAGAGGGACATTTAAATGTTCAAAAATGCCTCAAGGAGGCCCACTGGGATTTATCGCCCAAGGGCCCACATGAACCTGGAGATGGCCCTGCCTCCAGGCACATAATCACAAGATCTTTTCTGTCAGGTGAATGCCTAATTTTTGGGGCCTGTACTCCTGTGGCCTAAAATAAAAATTTTCTAGGCTCCAGCAGGGCACATTTTTGAGAGTTCCCCTTTAAGATCGATTAAAATGGCCCCTGATTAAAATACATATTTTTTGTGGGAATTTTTTCCAATGATCCCCCTCTGGTATGTCACTGTCCATGTTGTGGGACTATTTGTGCACTTCTAGTAAGTATTTGGTGGCTGCAAATATGACCTGAAGGATTTTCAGGTTTGCCTGCCATTAAAGTCAATGGGGCCCGCCACGAACGCACGGTTCACGACCATTTGATCGCAAACGCACTGTAGTATTCGAACTGTCCCCGCCGATGTTCGTCCATCACTAGCAGTAAATCATAATAAGGATGTTATTATGGGGGACTTCAACTACCCAGAAATAGACTGGGAAACCTGTACATCTCTTAAAGGAAACAGGTTCTTGGCAATAACCAAAGACAATTACCTTTCCCAACTGGTTCAGGACCCGACTAGAGGGACTGCCACACTGGACTTAATATTAACCAATAGACCTGACAGAACAACAGATGTGCAGGTTGGGGGACACCTGGGAAATAGTGACCATAAAATAATAACCTTCCAATTGTCATTGAAAAGAGTGTTTCTTCAGGGAGGAACAAAAATACCAAACTTCAAAAAAGCTAAATTTAGCCAACTAGGAGAGGCCATAGCCCTAACTAACTGGGGCAAAGTCCTCAAAAATAAAATACAGCCACAAAATGGGAGATTTTTAAAAGCATCCTAAAATCTGATTGTGAGAGGTACATACATTATGGGAATAAAAGGTTAAGGAACAAGAAAAAAACAATGTGGATAAATAGAAATGTAACCGCAGCAATAAATTACAAAAAGAAAGCATTTAAATAACTAAAACAGGAGGGTAGCGAGGAAGCATTAAAAAACTATAAGGAAAAAAAAAAGAATATGTAAAAGACAAAGCATCCAAACTAGAGACTGAGAGATTAATTGCCAAATAGAGTAAAACTAACCATAAAATGTTCTTCAGTTATATAAATGGTAGTGATGAGCGAGCTCCAAAGTGTTCGGGTGTTCGTGTATTCGGTCCGAGCGCATAGTGATATTCATGCGCTCGGCCGAGCACCCGAGTATAATGGAAGTCAATGGGAGACAACCAGGCACCCGCTGTTCGGATGAGGGGAGGGTGCTTGGTTTATAGGAAAAGGTCTGAAAGTGATGGAAACACCTCTGAAATCGATCAGGAACAGCAGGGGGACCATGTCTGTATGCATCTTGGACTCCAATATCGCTGCTGGGAACCATGTTGTACGCCACTTTTACAGAGTGACAAAAGGGCCTGAAGGTGAGCGGACCCTATAAAACATTGTAGTGAGGGCCTTCCGATGAGCAGACCATATACAGGGAGTGCAGAATTATTAGGCAAGTTGTATTTTTGAGGAATAATTTTATTATTGAACAACAACCATGTTCTCAATGAACCCAAAAAACTCATTAATATCAAAGCTGAATATTTTTGGAAGTAGTTTTTAGTTTGTTTTCAGTTTTAGCTATTTTAGGGGGATATCTGTGTGTGCAGGTGACTATTACTGTGCATAATTATTAGGCAACTGAACAAAAAACAAATATATACCCATTTCAATTATTTATTTTTACCAGTGAAACCAATATAACATCTCCACATTCACAAATATACATTTCTGACATTCAAAAACAAAACAAAAACAAATCAGTGACCAATATAGCCACCTTTCTTTGCAGGGACACTCAAAAGCCTGCCATCCATGGATTCTGTCAGTGTTTCTGATCTGTTCACCATCAACATTGCATGTGCAGCAACCACAGCCTCCCAGGCACTGTTCAGAGGTGTACTGTTTTTCCTCCTTGTAAATCTCACATTTGATGATGGACCACAGGTTCTCAATGGGGGTTCAGATCAGGTGAACAAGGAGGCCAATGTCATTAGTTTTTCTTCTTTTTATACCCTTTTCTTCTGCCAGCCAACCCTGTGAGTACTTGGACGCGTGTGATGGAGACATTGTCCTGCATGAAAATCATGTTTTTCTTGAAGGATGGAGACTTCTTCCTGTACCACTGCTTGAAGAAGGTGTCTTCCAGAAACTGGCAGTAGGACTGGGAGTTGAGCTTGACTCCATCCTCAACCCGAAAAGGCCCTACAAGCTCATCTCTGATGATACCAGCCCAAACCAGTACTCCACCTCCACCTTGCTGGCGGCCAGTCGGACTGGAGCCTCTGCCTTTACCAATCCAGCCACGGGCCCATCCATCTGGCCCATCCAAGACTCACTCTCATTTCATCAGTCCATAAAAACCTTAGAAAAAATCAGTCTTGAGATATTTTTGGCCCAGTCTTGACGTTTCAGCTTGTGTGTCTTGTTCAGTGGTGGTCGTCTTTCAGCCTTTCTTGCCTTGGCCATGTCTCTGAGTATTGCACACCTTGTGCTTTTGGGCACTCCAGTGATGTTGCAGCTCTGAAATATGGCCAGAACTGGTGCAAGTGCAATCTTGGCAGCTGCACGCTTATTTTCCTCAGTTCATGGGCAGTTATTTTGCGCCTTGGTATTTCCGCACGCTTCATTAGCACCTGTTGACTACTTTGAATGAAACGCTTTGATTGTCTGATGATCACGCTTCAGAATCTTTGCAAATTTTGAGTAGCTGCATCCCTCTGCAAGATATCTCACTATTTTTGACTTTTCTGGGCTATGTCAAGTCCTTCTTTTTGACCCATTTTGCCAAAGGAAAGGAGTTGTCTAACAACTATGCATCACCTGATAGGATAGCGTACAGATGTCATTAGACCACACCCTTCTCATTACAGAGATGCACATCACTAATATGCTTGACTGGTAGTAGGCTTTCGAGCCTATACAGCTTGGAGTAAGACAACATGCATAAAGAGGATGATGTGGTCAAACACCATTTGCTTAATAATTCTGCACTCCCTGTGAAAACATTGGAGGGGAGGACCTGGAGGCGAGCGGATCCAGGATAAGACATTGTAGTAGTGAGGACATATATACTGTAAAGGGAAGTGGAGGAGGAGGGAATGAAAACCAAGATTCAAAAATATACCCTTTGCAGCGAAAGGGGTGCACTCTGGAATCTTGTGGATTGAGTACGATTATAAAGCATACATTTAAGTTGCGGTTTTTGTTCCTCATCAGCTCAGCTTTCCTCTGGTGGAGTAGAGAAGTCAGGGGCAATTCAGGCCTTGTTCATTTTTATCTGAGTCAACCTGTCAGTAATGTCAGTGGACAAGCGGATACGCTTATCTGTTATGATGCCACCAGTAGCACTAAATACACGCTCAGACAATACCCTGGTGGCAGGGCAGGCCAGCACCTCCAAGGCATAGAGCGCAAGTTCGTGCCACATGTCCAGCTTGGACACCCAGTAGTTGTAAGGCACCGAGGGATCATTGAGGACTGCCAGGTCTGCGACGGGATTCCTTCACCATCTTCTAAAACTTTTCCCTCCTTGGTACGGTAGGCCGCGCTTCATGGTGCGGTTCCTGGCGGGGTGTCATGAAAGTGTTCCATGCCTAGGAGAGTGCCCTGCCTTTAGTGGAACTGGATTATGTTCCTGTTGTTTGCCTTCCTCATTTGCCTATGGAAGTACGGACTCTGCCGCCTGCTTCATCAGATAGAAAAATTTTGAGCAATTTCTCAACAAGGACCTTCTGGTATTGCACCATTTTACTTGCCCTCTCCACCACAGGAATGAGAGATGAGAACTTCTCTTTGTAGCGGGGGTTGAGAAGGGTGAACACCCAGTAATCCGTGTTATCTAAAATGTGTATAACGCGAGGGTCGCGGGAAAGGCAGCCTAACATGAAGTCAGCCATGTGTGCCAGAGTACCAACAGGCAAGACGTCTATGTCGACGTCAGGATGACTCTCCATCTCCTCATCCTCCTCCCCATCCCATCCACGTCGAACTGATGGAATTAAAGTTCCGTCGGTAGTACCCTCTGTAGCAGAGGAAACTGTCTCCAGCTCCTCCTCCGCCTCATGGTCCAATTCATGATTGAAGAAGACGCAGGTGTGGTGGTCACGGCTACAACCCACGCTTAAAGTCCTCCCCATTTCTACGCCTGCCATTCAGAAGCATCCTCCCGGTGCAGAGCAGCGATCGTTTGAGTAGACACAAAAGTGGGATGCTTACACTGATTATAGCGTTATCGCCACTAACCATCTGTGTGGATTCATCAAAGTTTCTTACAACCTCACAGAGGTCTGCCATCAATGCCCACTCCTCGCTTGTGAATAGTGGAAGTTGACTCAAAAGGCGACGACCATATTGCATCTGATATTCCATAACTGCCCTCTGCTGCTCACAAAGCCTGGACAACATGTAGAACGTAGAGTTCCAGCATGTGCTCACGTCGCATAACAGTCGGTGAGCTGAAAGCCCCAAGCGCTACTGCAGTGTTGACAGATCGGCTGAAGTTGTGGACGACACTAGTAGCTCTGCCAATTTGGGATGGGTTTTTATAAACCACTGAACCATTAAGTTTAAGACGTGGGCTAGGCATGGGATGTGTGTCAAGTTGCTGAGCTCCAAAGCCGCCACCAAGCTATGGCCATTGTCAGACACAACCATGCTTGGCTATAGGTTGAGTGGTGACAGCCACAACTCAGTCTGGTCACTTACATCCTGCCATAGCTCTGCAGCAGTGTGCTGTTTGTCCCTTAGGCAGATCAGCTTCATCACGGCCTGTTGACGTTTCCCCACAGCAGTGCTACCCTGCTTCCAGCTACCGACTGATAGCTGACTGCTGGAGGTAGAAGTGGTGGAAGTAGCAGCGGAAGAGGAGGGGGAGAAGTGGGGTTTGGAGCCAGTAACATAGCTGCTGTCAGAGACCCTGATAGACGTAGGGCCCACAATCCTGGGTGTGGGTAGCCCCTGTGCCATACCAGGGTACGAGTCACTCCCGGCCTCCACAACATTCACCCAGTTTGCGGTCAGGGAAATGTAGCGTCCCTGGCCACCAGCACTTGTCCCAGTATGTGTCCGTGGTGAGGTGGACCTTCCCAGTAACTGCGTTGGTCAGGGCACGGGTGATGTTCTGGGACACATGTTGGTGATGTTCTGGAAAACACCGTGAAAAATAGTGGCAGCTGGGGGACTGGCGCACCGAGGGCGGCCACCCCCGCCATCAGGCTGCCTGCAGAAGGCATCCCGGTCTCCACAAGTTTTCCTATATGGCAAAATTTCAAGGAGCCAGTAATTTTGAAAGTTTATTGCATTTAGTGCTATGGACAGTGGGGAGGGTGGCTGGGCATTTCATGCCCATGCCTCATATGCCTGGGGTAAGGACAATTGGACACTGAACTGGGAGGGGGAAGTGAAATAGTTGCTGATGGTGCATGCGAAGGCCCAGGTGCAGGCGGGGGCATCCGGCCCCTGCGACTCGACAGGGAATTGCCATGCAGTGCGTAACACAGGGGAAGAGGAGGCATGGGATGGCCTGCAGACCCAGATTGTGGACCCAGGCTTTTGACCACTGATAAGGTGCCTGGATGCCATGTGGCAGTGCTCCCAAATCGGAAGTAAAGGAACGACCAAGCTAATTTTCTATCTCGGTTCCTGTAAATCTATACCGATACACGTCCCTGATACGGGACGTAATGAGGATTACACTGATAGGAATAGTACTAGTTAACACACACTCATATAGGGTTGCACAGTACATTGCAAGGCGCACGCGCAGTGCCCCAAACTGGAAGTTAGAGGACCGACCAAGCTTCTTTTTCCATCTCCCGGTTCCTAAAATCATTCATACACGTCCCTGATAGGGGACGTAATAGAGATTAAACTGATAGGAATAGCACTAGTTAACACACCACTCATCTAGGATGGCACAGTACATTGAACAGCGCACGTGCAGTGCCCAAATTATGATAGTAGAGAGGACCCGACCAAGCTTCTTTTTCCATCTCCCGGTTCCTAAAATCTATCGATACACGTCCCCTAATAGGGGACCGTAACAGGGATTAAACTGATAAGAATAGTACTGACTTAACACACTACTCATATAGGGTGGCACAGTACATTGCACGTTGCACACGTGCAGTGCTCCAAATTGGAAGTAAGAGGACCGACAGCTTCTTTTTCCATCTACTGGTTCATAAATTTATTCGATACGTACGTCCCTGATAGGGGACGTAACATGGATTAAACTGAAAAGAATAGTACTAGTTAACAAACCACTCATATACGGGTTGCACAGCATTGCACTGGCGCACACGCAGTGCCCCAAATTGGAAGTAGAGGAACGACTCAAGCTTCTTTTCCATCTCCCTGTTCCTAAAATCTATTCGATACACGTCACCTGATAGGGACGTAACAGGTATTAAACTGATTAGAATAGTACTTGTTAACACACCACTCATATAGGGCTGCACAGTAGCAGTACGCGCAGTGCCCCAAATTGGAAGTAAGAGGAACGACCAAGCTTATTTTTCCATCTCCCGATTCCTAAAATCTATTCGATACACGTCCCTGATAGAGGACGTAACAGGGATTAAACTGATAAGAATAGTACTAGTTAACACACCACTCATATAGGTTTGCACAGCACATTGCTCGGCGCACGCGCAGTGCCCCAAATTGGAAGTGAGAGGAACGACCAAGCTTCTTTTTCCGTCTCCCGATTCATAAAATCTATTCGATACACGTCCTCTGATAGGGGACGTAACAGGTATTAAACTGATAAGAATAGTACTTGTTAACACACCACTCATATAGGTTTGCACGGCGCACGCGCACTACCCCAAATTGGAAGTAAGAGGAACGACCAAGCTTATTTTTCCATCTCCCGGTTCCTAAAATCTATTCGATACACGTCCCCTAATAGGGGACGTAACAGGGATTAAACTGATAAGAATAGTACTAGTTAACACACCACTCATATAGGGTGGCAAAGTACATTGCACTGTGAACGCGCAGTGCCCTAAATTGGAAGTAAGAGAGACGACCAAGCTTTTTTCCATCTCCGGTTCCTAAAATCTATTCAACACACGTCCCCTTATAGGGGACATAACAGGGATTAAACTGATAAAAATAGTACTAGTTAACACACCACTCATATAGGGTTGCACAGTACATTGCACGGCGCACGCGCAGTGCCCAAATCGAAGAGGAACGACCAAGCTTCTTTTTCCATCTCCCGGTTCCTAAAATCTATTCGATACACGTCCCCTGATAAGGGACGTAACAGGGATTAAACTGATAAGAATAGTAATAGTTAACACACCACTCATATAGGGTGGCACAGTACATTACATGGTGCACGCGCAGTGCCCCAAATTGGAAGTAAGAGGACAGACCAAGCTTCTATTTCCATCTCCCGATTCCTAAAATCTATTCGATGCACGTCCCCTAATAGGGGGCGTAACAGGGATTACAACTGATAGAATAGCACTACTTAACACACCACTCATGTAGGGTTGCACAGTACATTGCACGGCGCACGCGCAGTGCCCCAAGTTGGAAGTAAGAGGAACTGACCAAGCTTCTTTTTCCATCTCACGGTTCCTAAAATCTATTCGATACACGTCACCTGATAAGGGACGTAACAGGTATTAAACTGATAAGAATTGTACTAGTTAACACACCACTCATATAGGGTTATACTGCGCATGCGCAGTGCCCCACATTGGAAGTAAGAGGAACGACCAAGCTTAATTTTCCATCTCCTGATTCATAAAATCTATTCGATACGCGTCCCCTGATAAGGGACATAACAGGTATTAAACTGATAAGAATAGTACTAGTTAACACACCACTCATATAGGGTTCCACGGCGCACGCGCAGTGCCCCAAATTGGAAGTAAGAGGAACGACCAAGCTTCTTTTTCCTTCTCCCGGTTCCTAAAATCTATTCGATACAAGTCCCCTGATAAGGGACGCAACAGGGATTAAACTGATAAGAATAGTACTAGTTAACACACCACTCATATAGGGTTGCACGGCGCACGCGCAGTGACCCAAATTGGAAGTATGTGGAACGACCAAGCTTCTTTTTCCATCTCCCTGTTCCTAAAATCTATTCGATACACGTCCCTGATAGGGAACGTAACAGGGATTAAACTGATAAGAATAGTACTAGTTAGCACACAACTGATATAGGGTTGCACAGTACATTGCACGGCACACGCGCAGTGCCCAAAATTGGAAGTAAGAGGAACGACCAAGCTTCTTTTTCCATCTACCGGTTCCTAAAATCTATTCGATACACGTCCCCTGAAAAAGGGACATAACAGGGATTAAACTGATAAGAATAGTAATATTTAACACACCACTCATATAGGATTGCACGGTGCACGCGCAGTGCCCCAAATTGGAAGTAAGAGGACCGACCAAGCCTCTATTTCCATCTCCCGGATCCTAAAATCTATTCGATACACGTTCCCTAATAGGGGACGTAATAGGGATTACACTGATAGGAATAGCACTACTTAACACACCACTCATGTAGGGTTGCACAGTACATTGCACGGCGCGCGCGCAGTGTCCCAAATTGGAAGTAAGAGAAACGGCCAAGCTTCTTTTTCCATCTTATTCTAAAATCTACTTCACCTGATATGGGACATAACAGGTATTAAACTGATAAAAATAGTATTTGTTAACACACCACTCATATAGAGCCGCACGGCGCAAGTGCAGTGCCCCAAATTGGAAGAAAGAGAAACGACCAAGCTTCTTTTTCCATCTTCCGATTCCTAAAATCTATTCGATACACGTCCCCTGATAGGGGACATTTCAGGGATTAAACTGATAAGAATAGTACTAGTTAACACACCACTCATATAGGGTTGCACAGTATATTGCTCGGGGCATGCGCAGTGCCCCAAATTGGAAGTGAGAGGAACGACCAAGCTTCTTTTCCGTCTCCGGTTCATAAAATCTATTCGATACACGTCCCCTGATAGGGGACATAAAAGGGATTAAACTGATAAGAATAGTACTAGTTAACACACCACTCATATCGTGTTGCACGGCGCACGCGCAGTGCCCCAATTTGGAAGTAAGAGGAACGACCAAGCTTCTTTTTCCATCGAACAAGTTCCTAAAATCTATTCGATACACGTCACCTGATAGGGGACGTAACAGAGAAATAAAATGATAAGAATAGTACTAGTTAATACACCATTCATATAGGGTTGCACAGTACATTGCTCGGGGCATGCGCAGTGCCCCAAATTGGAAGTGAGAGGAACGACCAAGCTTCTTTTTCCGTCTCCTAGTTCATAAAATCTATTCGATACACGTCCCCTGATAGGGGACATAAAAGGGATTAAACTGATAAGAATAGTACTAGTTAACACACCACTCATATCGGGTTGAACGGCGCACGCTCAGTGCCCCAATTTGGAAGTGAGAGGACCTACCAAGCTTCTTTTTCCATCTCCCGATTCCCAAAATCTATTCGATACACGTCCCCTGATAAGGGACGTAACAGGTATTAAACTGATAAGAATAGCATTTGTTAACACACCACTCATATAGGGTTGCATGGCGCATGTGCAGTGCACCAAATTGGAAGTATGAGAAACGACCAAGCTTATTTTTCCATCTCCCGATTTTTAAACCTATTCGGTACACGTCCCCTGATAGGGAACGTAATAGGGATTACTCTGATAGGAATAGCACTACTTAACACACCACTCATGTAGGGTTGCACAGTACATTGCACGGCGCACGCGCAGTGCCCCAAGTTGAAGGTAAGAGGAACGACCAAGCTTCTTTTTCCATCTCCCTGTTCCTAAAATCTATTCGATACACTTGCCCTGATAAGGGACGTAACAGGTATTAAACTGATAAGAATAGCATTTGTTAACACACCACTCATATAGGGTTGCATGGCGCATGTGCAGTGCACCAAATTGGAAGTATGAGAAACGACCAAGCTTATTTTTCCATCTCCCGATTTCTAAAATCTATTTGATACACGTCCCCTGTTAGAGGACATTACAGGGATTAAACTGATAAGAATAGTACTAGTTAACACACCATTCATGTAGTGTTGCACAGTACATTGCACGGTGCACGCGCAGTTCCCCAAATTGGAAGTAAGAGGTACGACCAAGCTTCTTTTTCCATTTTCCTGTTCCTCAAATCTATTCGATAAACGTCCCCTAATATGGGACGTAACAGGGATTAAACTGATAAGAATAGTACTAGTTAACACACCACTCATATAGGGTGGAAATTACATTGCACGGTGCACGCGAAGTGCCACAAATTGGAAGTAAGAGGACCGACCAAGCTTCTTTTTCCATCTCCCGGTTCCTAAAATTTTTTCGATACACGTCCCCTAATAGGGGACGAAATAAGTATTATACTGATAGGAATAGCACTACTTAACACACCACTCATATAGAATGGCACAGTACATTGCACTGCACACGTGCAGTGCCCCAAATTGGAAGTAAGAGGACCGCCCAAGCTTCTTTTTCCATCTCCCGGTTCCTAAAATGTATTCGATTCTCGTCCCCTGATAGGGGACATAACAGGGATTAAACTGATAAAAATAGTACTAGTTAACACACCACTCATATAGGGTTGCACTGCGCACGCGCATTACCCCAAATTGGAAGTAAGAGGAACGACCAAGCTTATTTTTCCATCTCCCGATTCCTAAAATCAATTCGATACACGTCCCCTAATAGGGGACGTAAGAGGGATTTCACTGATAAAAATAGTACTAGTTAACCCACCATTCATATAGGGTTGCACAGTACATTGCACGGCGCACGCGCAGTGCCCCAAATTGGAAGTAACAGGAAAGACCAAGCTTCTTTTTCCATCTCCCGGTTCCTAAAATCTATTGGATACATGTACCCTGATAGAGGACGTAACAGGGATTAAACTGATAAGAATAGTTCTAGTTAACACATCACTCATATAGGGAGGCACAGTACATTGCACAGTGCACGCGCAGTGCCCCAAATTGGAAGTAAGAGGACCGACCAAGCTTCTTTATCCATCTCCGATTCCTAAAATCTATTTGATACACGTCCCCTAATAGGGGACGTAACAGGTATTAAACTGATAAGAATAGTACTTGTTAACACACCACTCATATAGGGTTGCACGGCGCACGCACATTGCCCCAAATTGGAAGTAAGAGGAACGACCAAGCTTATTTTTCCATCTCCCGATTCCTAAAATCTATTCGATACACGTCCCCTAATGGGGGACGTACGAGGGATTTCACTGATAAAAATAGTACTAGTTAACCCACCATTCATATAGGGTTGCACAGTACATTGCACGGCGCACGCGCAGTGCCCCAAATTGGAAGTAAGAGGAACGACCAAGCTTATTTTTCCATCTCCCGATTCCTAAAATCTATTCGATACACGTCCCCTGATAGAAGACGTAACAGGGATTAAACTGATAAGAATAGTACTAGTTAACACACCACTCATATAGGGTGGCACAGTATATTGCATGGTGCATGCACAGTGCCCCAAATTGGAAGTAAGAGGAACGACCAAGCTTCTTTTTCCATCTCCCTGTTCCTAAAATCTATTCGATACACGTCCCCTAATAGGGGACTTAACAGGGATTAAACTGATAAGAATAGTACTAGTTAACACACCACTTATATAGGGTGGCAAAGTACATTGCACGGTGCACGCGCAGTGCCTAAAATTGGAAGTGAGAGGACCGACCAAGCTTCTTTTTCCATCTCCCATTCCTAAAATCTATTTGATACACGTGCCCTGATAGGAGACAAAACAGAGATTAAACTGAAATGAATAGTACTAGTTAAAACACCACTAATATAGGGTTGCACAGTACATTGCACGGCGCACGTGCAGTGCCCCAAATTGGAAGTAACAGGAAAGACCAAGCTTCTTTTTCCATCTCCCGGTTCCTAAAATATATTCGATACACGACCCCTAATAGGGGACGTAACAGGGATTAAACTGATAAGAATAGTAATAGTTAACACACCACTCATATAGGGTTGCACAGTACATTGCTCGGCGCAAGCGCAGTGCCCCAAATTGGAAGTTAGAGGAACGACCAAGCTACTTTTTCCGTCTCCCGATTCATAAAATCTATTCGATACACGTCCCCTAACAGGGGACATAACGGGGATTGAACTGATAAGAATAGTAATAGTTAACACACCACTCAAATAGGGTGGCACAGTACATTACACAGTGCACGCACAGTACCCCAAATTGGAAGTAAGAGGACCGACCAAGCTTCTTTATCCATCTTCCGATTCCAAAAATCTATCTGATACACGTCCCCTAATAGGGGACGTAACAGGTATTAAACTGATAAGAATAGTACTTGTTAACACACCACTCATATAGGGTTGCACGGCGTACGCGCTTTACCCCAAATTGGAAGTAAGAGGAACGACCAAGCTTATTTTTCCATCTCCCGGTTCCTAAAATCTATTCGATACACGTCCCTTAATAGGGGACGTAACAGGGATTAAACTGATAAGAATAGTAGTAGTTAACACACCACTCATATAGGGTGGCAAAGTACATTGCCCTGTGAACGCGCAGTGCCCCAAATTGGAAGGAAGAGGAACGACCAAGCTTCTTTTTCCATCTCCCGGTTCCTAAAATATATTCTATACACGTCCCCTAATAGGGGACGTAACAGGGATTAAACTGATAAGAATAGTACTAGTTAGCACACAACTCATATAGGGTTGTACAGTACATTGCACGGCGCACGCGCAGTGCCCATAATTGGAAGTAAGAGGAACCACCAAGCTTCTTTTTCCATCTCCCGATTCCTAAAATCTATTCGATACACGTCCCCTGAAAAAGGGACGTAACAGGGATTAAACTGATAAGAATAGTACTAGTTAACACACCACTTATAAAGGGTTGCACAGTACATTGCTCGGCGCACGCGCAGTGTCCCAAATTGAAAGTGAGAGAAACTACCAAGCTTCTTTTTCCGTCTCCCGATTCATAAAATCTATTCGATACACGTCCTCTGATAGGGGAAGTAACAGGTATTAAACTGATAAGAATAGTACTTGTTAAAATACCACTCATATAGGTTTGCACGGCGCACGCGCACTACCCCAAATTGGAAGTAAGAGGAACGACCAAGCTTATTTTTCCATCTCCCGGTTCCTAAAATCTATTCGATACACGTCCCCTAATAGGGGACGTAACAGGGATTAAATTGATAAGAATAGTACTAGTTAACACTCCACTCATATAGGGTGGCAAAGTACATTGCACTGTGAACGCGCAGTGCCCTAAATTGGAAGGAAGAGGAACGACCAAGCTTCTTTTTCCATCTCCCGGTTCCTAAAATCTATTCAACACACGTCCCCTTATAGGGGACATAACAGGGATTAAACTGATAAAAATAGTACTAGTTAACACACCACTCATTTAGGGTTGCACAGTACATTGCACGGCGCACGCGCAGTGCCCAAAATTGGAAGTAAGAGGAACGACCAAGCTTATTTTTCCATCTCCCGGTTCCTAAAATCTATTCAATACACGTCCCCTGATAAGGGACGTAACGGGTATTAAACTGATAAGAATACTACTAGTTAATACACCACTCATATAGGGTTGCACGGCGCACGCGCAGTGATCCAAATTGGAAGTAAGATGAACGACCAAGCTTCTTTTTCCATCTCCCGGTTCCTAAAATCTATTCGATACACGTCACCTGATAGGCTACATAGCAGGGAAATAAACTGATAAGAATAGTAATAGTTAACACACCACTCATATAGGGTGGCACAGTACATTACATGGTGCACGCGCAGTGCCCCAAATTGGAAGTAAGAGGAACGACCAAGCTTCTATTTCCATCTCCCGATTCCGAAAATCTATTCGATGCACGTCCCCTAATATGGGACGTAATAGGGATTACACTAATAGGAATAGCACTACTTAACACACCACTCATGTAGGGTTGCACAGTACATTGCACGGCGCACACGCAGTGCCCCTAGTTCGAAGTAAGAGGAACGTTCAAGCTTCTTTTTCCATCTGACGATTCCTAAAATCTATTCGATACACTTCACCTGATATGGGACATAACAGGTATTAAACTGATAAAATTAGTATTTGTTAACACACCACTCATATAGGGCTGCACGGCGCACGTGCAGTGCCCCAAATTGGAAGTAAGAGGAACGACCAAGCTTCTTTTTCCATCTCCCGGTTCCTAAAATCTATTCGATACACGTCCCCTGATAAGGGATGTAACAGGGATTAAACTGATAAGAATAGTACTAGTTAACACACCACTCATATAGGGTTGCACAGTACATTGCTCGGGGCATGCGCAGTGCCCCGAATTGGAAGTGAGAGGAACGACCAAGCTTCTTTATCCGTCTCCCGGTTCATAAAATCTATTCGATACAAGTCCCCTGATAAGGGACGCAACAGGGATTAAACTGATAAGAATAGTACTAGTTAAAACACCACTCATATAGGGTTGCACAGTACATTGCACGGCGCACGTGCAGTGCCCCAAATTGGAAGTAAGAGGAACGACCAAGCTTCTTTTTCCATCTCCCGGTTCCTAAAATATATTCGATACACGTCCCCTAATAGGGGACGTAACAGGGATTAAACTGATAAGAATAGTACTAGTTAACACAACACTCATATAGGGTTGCACAGTAAATTGCTCGGCGCACGCGCAGTGTCCCAAATTGGAAGTGAGAGAAACGACCAAGCTTCTTTTTCCGTCTCCCGATTCATAAAATCTATTCGATACACGTCCTCTGATAGGGGAAGTAACAGGTATTAAACTAATAAGAATAGTACTTGTTAAAACACCACTCCTAAAGGGTTGTACAGTACATTGCACGGCGCACGCGCACTACCCCAAATTGGAAGTAAGAGGAACGACCAAGCTTATTTTTCCATCTCGCGGTTCCTAAAATCTATTCGATACACGTCCCCTATTAGGGGATGTAACAGGGATTAATCTGATAAGAATAGTACTAGTTAACACACCACTTATATTAGGGTGGCAAAGTACATTGCACGGTGCATGCACAGTGCCCCAAATTGGAAGTAAGAGGAACGACCAAGCTTCTTTTTCCATCTCCCTGTTCCTAAAATCTATTCGATACACGTCCCCTATTAGGGTACGTAACAGGGATTAAACTGATAAGAATAGTACTAGTTAACACACCACTCATATAGGGTGGCAAAGTACATTGCACGGTGCACGCACAGTGCCTCAAATTGGAAGTGAGAGGACCGACCAAGTTTCTTTTTCCATCTCCCGGTTCCTAAAATCTATTCGATACACGTACCCTGATAGGACACGTAACAGAGATTAAACTGATAAGAATAGTACTAGTTAAAACACCACTCCTAAAGGGTTGTACAGTACATTGCACGGCGCACGTGCAGTGCCCCAAATTGGAAGTAAGAGGAACGACCAAGCTTCTTTTTCCATCTCCCGGTTCCTAAAATATATTCTATACATGTCCCCTAATAGGGGACGTAACAGGGATTAAACTGATAAGAATAGTACTAGTTAACACACCACTTATATAGGGTGGCAAAGTACATTGCACGGTGCACGCGCAGTGCCTCAAATTGTAAGTGAGAGTACCGACCAAGCTTCTTTTTCCATCTCCCGGTTCCTAAATTCTAACAGAGATTAAACTGATAAGAATAGTACTAGTTAAAACACCACTCATATAGGGTTGCACAGTACATTGCTCGGCGCACGCGCAGTGCCCCAAATTGGAAGTGAGAGGAACGACCAAGCTTCTTTTTCCGTCTCCCGATTCATAAAATCTATTCGATACACGTCCACTAACAGGGGACGTAACGGGGATTGAACTGATAAGAATAGTTCTAGTTAACACACCACTCATATAGGGTGGCACAGTACATTGCACGGTGCACGCGCATTACCCCAAATTGGAAGTAAGAGGAACGACCAAGCTTATTTTTCCATCTCCCGATTCCTAAAATCTATTCGATACACGTCCCCTAATAGGGGACGTAAGAGGGATTTCACTGATAAAAATAGTACTAGTTAACCCACCATTTCAAAATGCACCATCTTCAAAGTGCAACATTCTAAGTGCTGAGACCGAATTATACCAGAATCTATTATTATGGATATGGAATCCACCTTGTCATCACTGCCTACTGACCATCACCCAATTCTCTCCTCTCCAGGTATGTCTACTCTGAAGCTAACTGCTACATCCAGCTTTCCCAGAGTCTGATATCGTCCACACCCCTCCTGTTTCCTTCACATTGCTTGGTATGTCTACTCTGAAGCATTAATGTCTCTTTCCCTGCTGGATTTATTGAGTATTTGTTTACATTGACTATTTCTGTATCTGGTCCTCCCTTGATTAGGCCATAAGTAGCCCCCTCCCCTCTTGTTCACACCTGATTGAACACTGAGTGGTATAAATCTAAGTTGTTAGGTCATTCCAGACCTTGGTCATTCCAAAATGCACCATCTTCAAAGTGCAACATTCTAAGTACTGAGACCAAATTATACCAGAATTGAACCAGAAGGGACCCAAAGTTAACTACAAAAAAGTTAATGTAAACAATGTTTCACTTTTTCATCTTACTCTTCCCACTGTTCCTAAACCTCCTAAAATACCCCCACATCCATGCTCCCAGCAAGGAACTATTCATATCTCCCTCCATCTTACCTTCTCATCTGACTGATTGCACAAACTTGTTTGGCAATGTAAAACACTTCCTTCCCAAACACACACAGATACCCCCTGCCCTTTCTTTTTCTCACCTACTGACACTTTCTCTGCTTCTCCTTATTGCTGGTGATATCTCACCAAATCCAGGCCCCCCTCAGCAAATCCCCACTATCACCTCTACCTCCTACTACAAATCTCATTCCACAAATTCCTGCAACCCCTTAAACCTAATAACCATTCCTCTGACCCCTGCTCCTTTGGTTCCTCTTTCTGAGCATTATGGAACGCCGCTCTGTCTGTAACAAACTCTCCTACATTCATGATCTCTTTATCTCTCAAAACTTTCCTTTCTGGGTCTCACAGAAACATGGCTGACACCCTCCGACACCTCCTCCCCTGCTGCACTCTCGTATAGTGGATTTCATTTCACTCACACCCCCGCCCTGGCAGCAAACATGGTGGAGGAGTTGGTCTTCTCCTATCAGATACCTGCTCCTACAGCCCAACTCCACTGCCGCCTCCATTGCACCCACTTCATTTGAAGTACACTCTGTTCGCATCTACTCTCCTCCAACCTCCAAGTAGCTGTTATTTACCGCCCCCAGGCCCAGCCACCATCTTTCTTGACCACTTTAACACCTGGCTCCTACACTTTCTTTCTGCTGACATCCCCACTATCATCATGGGTGACTTCAACATCCCCATTGACACCTGCCACTCAGCCGCCTCTAAACTCCTATCGCTCTCTTCCTCCTTCGGCCTCTCACAGTGGTCTTCCGCTCCCACACACAGAGATGGTCACACTCTGGATCTTATCTTTACCCGCCTCTGCTCCCTATCTAACCTTTCTAATTCGCCTCTCCCCTATCCGACCACAACCTACTCACCTTCTCTTCACTGGTCTCTTCTGCTGCTCCTCGGTCCACATACTAGCACACCCACGCAGGAACCTTAAACATCTCGACCTTCGCTACTCTCCGACTCCTCTCTGCCGCCTCTTCAATTTTTTCCTCCAAGACCCAGATTCTGCCACCACCCTATATAACACCACAATAAGTGCAACTCTGGACACTATTGCCCCACTTACACACAACAAAACCAGAAAAATCAACAGACAACCCTGGCATACCGACCTGACCAAAAATCTCAGACAAGCTTCCAGGGCTGCAGAGCGGCGATGGAAGAAATCCCATTCTAAAGATGAATTCACCGCATACAAGCAATCCCTCCTCATTTTCAAATCCTCACTTGCTGATGCAAAACAGGCCTACTTCTCAGCTCTCATATCTTCCCTATCCCACAACCCAAAACAACTTTTTAACACCTTTAATTCTCTTCTCCGTCCACCAGCGCCCCGCCCTCTCCCTCTCATCTCAGCTGAGGATTTCGCCACATTCTTCAAACAAAAGATAGTCAACATCAGAGAAAGCTTCAACACACAGTCTCCACAGACCCTCCACACAGCTGCTCTGTCCTCTTCTCCCAAAACCAGCTTCTCCGCTATTACAGAAGAAAACTCTCCACTCTACTCTCCAAATCCCATCTCACCACCTGTGCACTTGACCCAATCCCATCCCACCTCATCCCTAACCTCACCACAGTGTTTATCCCAGCCCTAACTCATCTCTTCAACCTATCACTAACCTCTGGTCTCTTCCCCTCTGCTTTTAAACATGCTACATTACACCCATCCTCAAAAAGCCATCACTTGACCCATCTTCTTTGTCCAGTTATCGCCCGATATCACTTCTTCCATATGCCTCAAAGCTACTTGAGCAACATGTCCATTCTGAACTGTCCTCTCACCTCTCCTCCTGCTCCCTCTTTGACCGGCTACAATCTGGCTTCCGACCCCATCACTCAACCGAAACTGCCCTCACCAAAGTCACCAATGACCTACTACTTGCCAAAACCAAAAACATTACTCTGTCCTCCTTCTCCTTGACTTGTCCTCTGCCTTTGACACTGTCGACCACTCCCCTTCTGTTACAAACTCTCTCATCTCTTGGCATCACTGACCTGGTCCTCTCTTGGATAACATCATACCTCACAGACCGGACATTTAGCTGCCTCCCCACTCTCACGCCACCTCCTCGCCTCACTCCTCTCTCTGTTGGTGTCCCGCAAGGCTCCGCCCTAGGACCCCTGCTCTTCTATATCTACACCTTCGGCCTGGGACAGCTTATAGAGTCCCATGGCTTTCAGTATCACTTATATGCTGATGACACACAAATCTACTCTCTGGTCCAGACATCACCACCTTACTATCCAGAATCCCACAATGCCTATCTCGCATATCCTCCTTCCTTCTCCTCTCGCTTCTAAAACTTAATATGGATAAAACAGAATTCATCATCTTTCCCCATCTTACTCACTCCCCCCAACAGACCTATCTATCACAATCAATGACTGCACGCTCTCCCGGTCAACCAAGTCCGCTGCCTTGAGTGACCTTGGATTCTGCCCTCTACTTCCGACCACACATCCAAGCTCCTTTCCACCACCTGCCGTTTCCAACTCAAAACATCTCCCGCGATCCGCCTCTTTCCTCATCTTTGAATCGGCAAAATGCTTATACATTCCCTCATCATCTCCCGCCTAGACTACTGCAACATTCTCCTCTGTGGCCTTCCATCTAGCTCTCTTTGCACCCCTACAATCTATCCTCAACTCTGCTGCCCGACTAATCCATCTCTCCCCCGTTACTCCTCTGCATCTCCCTCTGCCAGTCCCTGCACTGGCTCCCCATTGCCCAGCGAATTCAGTTTAAAATACTAACCCACACATACAAGGTCGTCCACAACCGGTCCCCTCCCTACATCTCTGAGCTACTTTCCGATACATCCCCACACGCAATCATCGATCCTCACAGGACCTCCTTCTCTCCTCTCCTCTTATCACCTCTTCCCACACTCGCCTCCAAGATTTCTCCCGTGCATCCCCTATACTCTGGAACTCGCTACCCCAACATATCAGACTCTCACCTACAGTGGAATCCTTCAAAAGCAACATGAAAACCCACCTCTTCAGACAAGCCTACGACCAGTGACACTGCTGCTTCTATACCGCCATGACCAGCTTCACCCTCGCCTACTGTCTCCATCCCCCATACCATGTAGATTGTAAGCCCTCACGGGCAGGGCCCTCTATCCTTCTGTACCAGTCTGTAACTTGTCTCGTTCATGCTTAAGGCAATTGCCTGTATTATGTATGTGCACCGCTTATGATATGTACAGAGCTATGGAATTAATGGCCCTCTAAAAATAAATAATAATAATAATAATAATAATAATATAGGGTTGCACAGTACATTGCACGGTGCACACGCAGTGCCCCAAATTGGAAGTAAGATGAACGACCAAGGTTCTTTTTCCATCTCCCTGTTCCTAAAATCGATTCGATACACTTCACCTGATATGGGACGTAACAGGGATTAAACTGATAAGAATAGTATTTGTTAACACATCACTCATATAGGGCTGCACGGCGCACGTGCAGTGCCCCAAATTGGAAGTAAGAGGAACGACCAAGCTTATTTTTCCATCTCCCGATTCCTAAAATCTATTCGATACACGTCCCCTGATAGAGGACGTAACAGGGATTAAACTGATAAGAATAGTACTAGTTAACACACCACTCATATAGGGTGGCACGGTGCATGCACAGTGCCCCAAATTGGAAGTAAGAGGAACGACCAAGCTTCTTTTTCCATCTCCCTGTTCCTAAAATCTATTCGATACACGTCCCCTAATAGGGGATGTAACAGGGATTAAACTGATAAAAATAGTACTAGTTAAAACACCACTCCTAAAGGGTTGTACAGTACATTGCACGGCGCACGTGCAGTGCCCCAAATTGGAAGTAAGAGGAACGACCAAGCTTCTTTTTCCATCTCCCGGTTCCTAAAATATATTCTATACACTTCCCCTAATAGGGGACGTAACAGGGATTAAACTGATAAGAATAGTACTAGTTAACACACCACTTATAAAGGGTGGCAAAGTACATTGCACGGTGCACGCGCAGTGCCTCAAATTGTAAGTGAGAGTACCTACCAAGCTTCTTTTTCCATCTCCCGGTTCCTAAATTCTAACAGAGATTAAACTAATAAGAATAGTACTAGTTAAAACACCACTCCTAAAGGGTTGTACAGTACATTGCACGGCGCACGTGCAGTGCCCCAAATTGGAAGTAAGAGGAACGACCAAGCTTCTTTTTCCATCTCCCGATTCCTAAAATCTATTTTATACACGTCCCCTAATAGGGGACGTAACAAGTATTAAACTGATAAGAATAGTAATTGTTAACACACCACTCATATAGGGTTGCACGGCGCACGCGCATTACCCCAAATTGGAAGTAAGAGGAACGACTAAGCTAATTTTTCCATCTCCCGATTCCTAAAATCTATTCGATACACGTCCCCTAATAGGGGACGTAAGAGGGATTTCACTGATAAAAATAGTACTAGTTAACCCACCATTCATATAGGGTTGCACAGTACATTCCACGGCGCACAAGCAGTGCCCCAAATTGGAAGTAAGAGGAACGACCAAGCTTCTTTTTCCATCTCCCTGTTCCTAAAATCTATTCGATACACTTCACCGGATATGGGACGTAACAGGTAATAAACTGATAAGAATAGTATTTGTTAACACATCACTCATATAGGGCTGCACGGCGCACATGCAGTGCCCCAAATTGGAAGTAAGAGGAACGACCAAGCTTATTTTTCCATCTCCCGATTCCTAAAATCTATTCGATACACGTACCCTGATAGGAGACGTAACAGAGATTAAACTGATAAGAATAGTACTAGTTAAAACACCACTCCTAAAGGGTTGTACAGTACATTGCACGGCGCACGTGCAGTGCCCCAAATTGGAAGTAAGAGGAACGACCAAGCTTCTTTTTCCATCTCCCGGTTCCTAAAATATATTCTATACACGTCCCCTAATAGGGGACGTAACAGGGATTAAACTGATAAGAATAGTACTAGTTAAAACACCACTCATATAGGGTTGCACAGTACATTGCTCGGCGCACGCGCAGTGCCCCAAATTGAAGGTAAGAGGAACGACCAAGCATCTTTTTCCATCTCCCTGTTCATAAAATCTATTCGATACAAGTCCCCTGATAGAGGACCTAACGGGGATTGAACTGATAAGAATAGTTCTAGTTAACACATCACTCATATAGGGTGGCACAGTACATTGCACAGTGCACGCGTAGTGCCCCAAATTGGAAGTAAGAGGACCGACCAAGCTTCTTTATCCATCTCCCGATTCCTAAAATCTATTTTATACACGTCCCCTAATAGGGGACGTAACAGGTATTAAACTGATAAGAATAGTACTAGTTAACACACCACTCATATAGGGTTGCACGGCGCACGCACATTGCCCCAAATTGGAGGTAAGAGGAACGACCAAGCTTATTTTTCCATCTCCCGGTTCCTTAAATCTATTCGATACACGTCCCCTAATAGGGGACGTAAGAGGGATTTCACTGATAAAAATAGTACTAGTTAACCCACCATTCATATAGGGTTGCACAGTACATTGCACGGCGCACACGCAGTGCCCCAAATTGGAAGTGAGAGGAACGACCAAGGTTTTTTTTTCCATCTCCCGGTTCCTAAAATCTATTCGATACACGTCCCCTGATAGGGGACGTAACAGAGATTAAACTGATAAGTATAGTACTAGTTAAAACACCACTCATATAGGGTTGCACAGTACATTGCAGGTGCAGGGCAAGGGGCATCCGGCCCTGCGACTTCGACAGGGAATTCGCCAGCAGTGCGTAACACAGGGGAAGAGGAGGCAGTGGGATGGCCTGAAGACCCAGATTGTGGACCCAGGCGTTTTGACCACTGATAAGGGTGCTTGGATGCCATGTGGCAGTGCCCCAAATCAGAAGTAAGAGGAACGACCAAGCTAATTTTTCTATCTCCCGGTTCCTAAAATCTATACGATACACGTCCCCTGATACGGGACGTAATAGGGATTACACTGATAGGAATAGTACTACTTAACACACCACTCATATAGGGTTGCACAGTACATTGCAAGGCGCACGCGCAGTGCCCCAAACTGGAAGTTAGAGGACCGACCAAGCTTCTTTTTCCATCCCCCAGTTCCTAAAATCTATTCGATACACGTCCCCTGATAGGGGACGTAATAGGGATTAAACTGATAGGAATAGCACTACTTAACAAAACACTCATCTAGGATGGCACAGTACATTGAACGGCGCACGTGCAGAGCTCCAAATTTGAAGTAAGAGGACCCACCAAGCTTCTTTTTCCATCTCCCGGTTCCTAAATTCTATTCGATACACGTCCCCTGATAGGGGACGTAATAGGGATTACACTGATAGAAATAGTACTACTTAACACACCACTTATATAGGGTTGCACAGTACATTGCACGGCGCAGGAGTAGAGCCCCAATTCGGAAGTAAGAGGTCCAACCAAACTTCTTTTTCCATCTCCCGGTTCCTAAAATCTATTCGATACACGTCCCCTAATAGGGGACGTAACAAAGAATAAACTGATAAGAATAGTACTACTTAACACACCACTCATATAGGGTTGCAAAGTACATTGCACGGCACATGCGCAGTGCCCCAAATTGGAAGTGAGTGGAACGACCAAGCTTCTTTTTCCATCTCCCGGTTCCTAAAATCTATTCGATACACGTCCCCTGATAGGGGACGTAACAGGGATTAAACTGATAAGAATAGTACTAGTTAACACACCACTCATATACGGTGGCACAGTACATTGCACGGTGCACGTGCAGTGCCCCAAATTTGAAGTAAGAGGACCGACCAAGCTTCCTTTTCCATCTCCCAGTTCCTAAAATCTATTCGATACACGTCCCCTAATAGGGGACGTAACAGGGATTAAACTGACAAGAATAGTACTACTTAACACACTACTCATATAGGGTGGCATAGTATATTGCACTGCACACGCAGTGCTCCAAATTGTAAGTAAGAGGACCGACCAAGCTTCTTTTTCCATCTCCCGGTTCATAAATTCTATTCGATACGTGTCCCCTGATAGGGGACGTAACATGGATTAAACTGAAAAGAATAGTACTAGTTAACAAACCACTCATATACGGGTTGCAAAGTACATTGCACGGCGCACACGCAGTGCCCCAAATTGGAAGTAAGAGGAACGACCAAGCTTCTTTTTCAATCTCCCTGTTCCTAAAATCTATTCGATACACTTCACCTGATATGGGACGTAACATGTATTAAACTGATTAGAATAGTATTTGTTAACACACCACTCATATAGGGCTGCACGGCGCACGTGCAGTGCCCCAAATTGGAAGTAAAAGGAACGACCAAGCTTATTTTTCCATCTCCCGATTCCTAAAATCTATTCAATACACGTCCCCTGATAGAGGACGTAACAGGGATTAAACTGATAAGAATAGTACTAGTTAACACACCACTCATATAGGGTGGCACAGTACATTGCACGGTGCACGCGCAGTGCCTCAAATTGGAAGTGAGAGGACCGACCAAGTTTCTTTTTCCATCTCCCGGTTCCTAAATTCTAACAGAGATTAAACTGATAAGATAGTACTAGTTAAAACACCACTCATATAGGGTTGCACAGTACATTGCTCGGCGCACGCGCAGTGCCCCAAATTGGAAGTGAGAGGAACGACCAAGCTTCTTTTTCCGTCTCCCGATTCATAAAATCTATTCGATACACGTCCACTAACAGGGGACGTAACGGGGATTGAACTGATAAGAATAGTTCTAGTTAACACACAACTCATATAGGGTGGCACAGTACATTGCACGGTGCACGCACAGTACCCCAAATTCTAAGTAAGAGGACCGACCAAGCTTCTTTATCCATCTCCCGATTCCTAAAATCTATTTGATTCACGTCCCCTAATAGGGGACGTAACAGGTATTAAACGGACAAGAATAGTACTTGTTAACACACCACTCATATAGGGTTGCATGGCGCACGCGCATTACCCCAAATTGGAAGTAAGAGGAACGACCAAGCTTATTTTTCCATCTCCAGATTCCTAAAATCTATTCGATACACGTCCCCTAATAGGGGACGTAAGAGGGATTTCACTGATAAAAATAGTACTAGTTAACCCACCATTCATATAGGGTTGCACAGTACATTGCACGGTGCACACGCAGTGCCCCAAATTGGAAGTAAGAGGAACGACCAAGGTTCTTTTTCCATCTCCCTGTTCCTAAAATCGATTCAATACACTTCACCTGATATGGGACGTAACAGGTATTAAACTGATAAGAATAGTATTTGTTAACACATCACTCATATAGGGCTGCACGGCGCACGTGCAGTGCCCCAAATTTTAAGTAAGAGGAACGACCAAGCTTATTTTTCCATCTCCCGATTCCTAAAATCTATTCGATACACGTCCCCTGATAGAGGACGTAACAGGGATTAAACTGATAATAGTACTAGTTAACACACCACTCATATAGGGTGGCACAGTACATTGCACGGTGCATGCACAGTGCCCCAAATTGGAAGTAAGAGGAACGACCAAGCTTCTTTTTCCATCTCCCTGTTCCTAAAATCTATTCGATACACGTCCCCTAATAGGGGATGTAACAGGGATTAAACTGATAAGAATAATACTAGTTAACACACCACTTATATAGGGTGGCAAAGTACATTGCACGGTGCACGCAAGCAGTGCCTCAAATTGGAAGTGAGAGGACCGACCAAGTTTCTTTTCCATCTCCCGGTTCCTAAAATCTATTCGATACACGTACTCTGATAGGAGACGTAACAGAGATTAAACTGATAAGAATAGTACTAGTTAACAAACCACTCATATAGGGTTGCACAGTACATTGCTCGGCGCACGCGCAGTGCCCCAAATTGGAAGTAAGAAGATCGACCAAGCTTCTTTTTCCATCTCCCGGTTCCTAAAATCTATTCGATACACGTACCCTGATAGGAGACGTAACAGAGATTAAACTGATAAGAATAGTACTAGTTAACACACCACTCATATAGGGTGGCACAGTCCATTGCACGGTGCACTCGCAGTGCCCCAAATTGGAAGTAAGTCGAATGACCAAGCTTAATTTTCCATCTCCTGATTCCTAAAATCTATTCGATACACGTCCCCTTATAGGGGACGTTTCAGGGATTAAAGTGATAAGAATAGTATTAGTTAACACACCACTCATATAGGGTGGCACAGTCCATTGCACGGTGCACTCGCAGTGCCCCAAATTGGAAGTAAGAGGAACGACCAAGCCTCTTTTTCCATCTCCCGGTTCCTAAAATCTATTCGATACACGTCCCCTGATAGGGGACGTAACAGGGATTAAACTGATAAGAATAGTACTAGTTAACACACCACTCATATACGGT
The DNA here is from genome assembly GCA_033119425.1 of Bufotes viridis. NCBI lineage: Eukaryota > Metazoa > Chordata > Amphibia > Anura > Bufonidae > Bufotes > Bufotes viridis. The sequence continues at coordinate 309,895,010 of CM065592.1, forward strand.
GGCACAGTACATTGCACGGTGCACGTGCAGTGCCCCAAATTTGAAGTAAGAGGACCGACCAAGCTTCTTTTTCCATCTCCCGGTTCCTAAAATCTATTCGATACACGTCCCCTAATAGGGGACGTAACAGGGATTAAACTGATAAGAATAGTACTACTTAACACACTACTCATATAGGGTGGCACAGTACATTGCACTGCACACGTGCAATGCTCCAAATTGTAAGTAAGAGGACCGACCAAGCTTCTTTTTCCATCTCCCGGTTCATAAATTCTATTCGATACGTGTCCCCTGATATGGGACGTAACATGGATTAAACTGAAAAGAATAGTACTAGTTAACAAACCACTCATATACGGGTTGCACAGTACATTGCACGGCGCACACGCAGTGCCCCAAATTGGAAGTAAGAGGAACGACCAAGCTTCTTTTTCCATCTCCCTGTTCCTAAAATCTATTCGATACACTTCACCTGATATGGGACGTAACATGTATTAAACTGATTAGAATAGTATTTGTTAACACACCACTCATATAGGGCTGCACGGCGTACGTGCAGTGCCCCAAATTGGAAGTAAAAGGAACGACCAAGCTTATTTTTCCATCTCCCGATTCCTAAAATCTATTCAATACACGTCCCCTGATAGAGGACGTAACAGGGATTAAACTGATAAGAATAGTACTAGTTAACACACCACTCATATAGGGTGGCACAGTACATTGCACGGTGCACGCGCAGTGCCTCAAATTGGAAGTGAGAGGACCGACCAAGTTTCTTTTTCCATCTCCCGGTTCCTAAATTCTAACAGAGATTAAACTGATAAGAATAGTACTAGTTAAAACACCACTCATATAGGTTTGCACAGCACATTGCTCGGCGCACGCGCAGTGCCCCAAATTGGAAGTGAGAGGAACGACCAAGCTTCTTTTTCCGTCTCCCGATTCATAAAATCTATTCGATACACGTCCACTAACAGGGGACGTAACGGGGATTGAACTGATAAGAATAGTTTTTGTTAACACACAACTCATATAGGGTGGCACAGTACATTGCACGGTGCACGCACAGTACCCCAAATTCTAAGTAAGAGGACCGACTAAGCTTCTTTATCCATCTCCCGATTCCTAAAATCTATTTGATACACGTCCCTAATAGGGACGTAACAGGTATTAAACGGACAAGAATAGTACTTGTTAACACACCACTCATATGGGTTGCATGGCGCACGCGCATTACCCCAAATTGGAAGTAAGAGGAACGACCAAGCTTATTTTTCCATCTCCAGATTCCTAAAATCTATTCGATACACGTCCCCTAATAGGGGACGTGAGAGGATTTCACTGATAAAAATAGTACTAGTTAACCCACCATTCATATAGGGTTGCACAGTACATTGCACGGTGCACACGCAGTGCCCCAAATTGGAAGTAAGAGGAACGACCAAGGTTCTTTTTCCATCTCCCTGTTCCTAAAATCGATTCAATACACTTCACCTGATATGGGACGTAACAGGTATTAAACTGATAAGAATAGTATTTGTTAACACATCACTCATATAGGGCTGCACGGCGCACGTGCAGTGCCCCAAATTTTAAGTAAGAGGAACGACCAAGCTTATTTTTCCATCTCCCGATTCCTAAAATCTATTCGATACACGTCCCCTGATAGAGGACGTAACAGGGATTAAACTGATAATAGTACTAGTTAACACACCACTCATATAGGGTGGCACAGTACATTGCACGGTGCATGCACAGTGCCCCAAATTGGAAGTAAGAGGAACGACCAAGCTTCTTTTTCCATCTCCCTGTTCCTAAAATCTATTCGATACACGTCCCCTAATAGGGGATGTAACAGGGATTAAACTGATAAGAATAATACTAGTTAACACACCACTTATATAGGGTGGCAAAGTACATTGCACGGTGCACGCGCAGTGCCTCAAATTGGAAGTGAGAGGACCGACCAAGTTTCTTTTTCCATCTCCCGGTTCCTAAAATCTATTCGATACACGTACCCTGATAGGAGACGTAACAGAGATTAAACTGATAAGAATAGTACTAGTTAAAAAACCACTCATATAGGGTTGCACAGTACATTGCTCGGCGCACGCGCAGTGCCCCAAATTGGAAGTAAGAAGATCGACCAAGCTTCTTTTTCCATCTCCCGGTTCCTAAAATCTATTCGATACACGTACCCTGATAGGAGACGTAACAGAGATTAAACTGATAAGAATAGTACTAGTTAACACACCACTCATATAGGGTGGCACAGTCCATTGCACGGTGCACTCGCAGTGCCCCAAATTGGAAGTAAGTGGAATGACCAAGCTTAATTTTCCATCTCCTGATTCCTAAAATCTATTCGATACACGTCCCCTTATAGGGGACGTTTCAGGGATTAAAGTGATAAGAATAGTATTAGTTAACACACCACTCATATAGGGTGGCACAGTCCATTGCACGGTGCACTCGCAGTGCCCCAAATTGGAAGTAAGTGGAACGACCAAGCTTCTTTTTCCGTCTCCCGGTTCCTAAAATCTATTCGATACACGTCCCCTGATAGGGGACGTAACAGAGATTAAACTGATAAGAATAGTACTAGTTAACACACAACTCATATAGGGTGGCACAGTCCATTGCACGGTGCACTCGCAGTGCCCCAAATTTGAAGTAAGTGGAACGACCAAGCTTCTTTTTCCGTCTCCCGGTTCCTAAAATCTATTCGATACACGTCCCCTAATAGGGGACGTAACCTCGATTAAACTGATAAGAATAGTACTAGTTAAAACACCACTCATATCGAGTTGCACGGCGCACGTGCAGTGCCCCAATTTGGAAGTAAGTGGAATGACCAAGGATCTTTTTCCATCTCCCGGTTCCTAAAATCTATTCGATACATGTCCCCTGATAGCGGACGTAACAGGGATTAAACTGATAAAAATAGTACTAGTTAACACACCACTCATATAGGGTTTCACAGTACATTGCAAGGCGCACGCGCAGTGCCCCAAATTGGAAGTAAGAGGAACGACCAAGCTTCTCTTTACATCTCCCGGTTCCTAAAATCTATTTGTTACAAGTCCCCTGATAAGGGACGTAACAGGGATTAAACTGATAAGAATAGTACTAGTTACCACACCACTCATATAGGGTTGCACGGCGCATGCGCAGTGCCCCAAATTGGAAGTGAGAGGAACGACCAAGCTTCTTTTTCCGTCTCCCGGTTTATAAAATCTATTCGATACACGTCCCCTGATAGGGGACATAAAAGGGATTAAACTGATAAGAATAGTACTAGTTAACAGACCACTTATATCGGGTTGCACGGCGCACGCGCAGTGCCCCAAATTGGAAGTAAGAGGAACGACCAAGCCTCTTTTTCCATCTCCCGGTTCCTAAAATCTATTTGATACACGTCCCCTGATAGGGGAGGTAACAGGGATTAAACTGATATGACTAGTACTAGTTAACACACCACTCATATAGGGTGGCAAAGTACATTCCACAGTGCACACGCAGTGCCCCAAATTGGAAGTAAGAGGACCGACCAAGCTTCTTTTTCCATCTCCCGGATCCTAAAATCTATTCGATACACATCCCCTAATAGGGGACGTAATAAGGATTATACTGATAGGAATAGCACTACTTAACACACCACTCATATAGAATGGCACAGTACATTGCACGGCACACGTGATGTTCCCCAAAATGGAAGTAAGAGGACCGCCCAAGCTTCTTTTTCCATCTCCCGGTTCCTAAAATCTATTCGATACACGTCCCCTAACAGGGGACGTAACGGGGATTGAACTGATAAGAATAGTTCTAGTTAACACACCACTCATATAGGGTGGCACAGTACATTGCACGGTGCATGCACAGTGCCCCAAATTGGAAGTAAGAGGAACGACCAAGCTTCTTTTTCAATCTCCCTGTTCCTAAAATCTATTCGATACACGTCACCTAATAGGGGACGTAACAGGGATTAAACTGATAGGAATAGCACTACTTAACACACCACTCATGTAGGGTGGCAAAGTACATTGCACGGTGCATGCACAGTGCCCCAAATTGGAAGTAAGAGGAACGGCCAAGCTTCTTTTTCCTTCTCCCTGTTCCTAAAATCTAGTCGATACACTTCACCTGATATGGGACGTAAAAGGTATTAAACTGATAAGAATAGTATTTGTTAACACACCACTCATATAGGGCTGCACGGCGCACGCGCAGTGCCCCAAATTGGAAGTAAGAGGACCGACCAAGCATCTTTTTCCATCTCCCGGTTCCTAAAATCTTTCCGATACACGTCCCCTAATAGGGGACGTAATATGGATTATACTGATAGGAATAGCACTACTTAACACACCACTCATATAGAGTGGCACAGTACATTGCACGGCACACGTGCAGTGCCCCAAATTGGAAGTAAGAGGAACGACCAAGCTTCTTTTTCCATCTCCCGGTTCCTAAAATTTATTCGATACACGTCCCCTGATAAGGGACGTAACAGGGATTAAACTGATAAGAATAGTACTAGTTAACACAACACTCATATAGGGTTGCACGGCGCATGCGCAGTTCCCCAAATTGGAAGTATGTGGAACGACCAAGCTTATTTTTCCATCTCCCAGTTCCTAAAATCTATTCGACACACGTCCCCTAATAGGGGACGTAACAGGGATTAAACTGATAACAATAGTACTAGTTAAACTAATTACAGGGATCCTACCAGGGAAGGGCTCTATATCCTAACTGCAATTACAAACTTTTTATTTTTTAAACTTTTATATTTAGACAGCTTGCAAATTATAAACCTTTCAGATTTCCAACTATTAGAAAGGCATTATAAATTACTTAGAAAAGGCTTTACATGGGTAAAAGATGTAAACTGTTTTGCCAGAAGACTAGCATTACATAAAGGTACACAAACAAAAAGATAGGGACAGTCGATCATTGAAGGAGAAGGAGGCTGCTGCACTTGGGATCCTTGAATCCTTGGATAGTGAGAACTTTTCAGCACAGGACACAATAGACCCCCCTTTGTCAAAGTTAAAACCACGATCAATGTTCACACCACCATTTTCGCAATTTGCGAACATAGAAACATTTGTCAATCTAGTCACTCGAGACTTAAAAACTATAAGTAATTCTAAGATAAAACCACTGAACTTGGACTCTGATGAAATGATGGCCCTTGAGGAACTAGAAAATGACAAAGATATAGTTCTGAAGCCTTCAGACAAGGGGGGAACATTGTGGTTATGAACAAAAGTATGTATGAGGATATGGTATTGAATTCACTCAGGGACACTAGTACTTATGAAAACTGGCAAAGAACCCGACAAGTGAGTCCCTTGAGGAACTCCGAGTCATCCTTACAAAAGCCAAAAGTGATAACTTGATATCTAAAGAAGAGTTCAAGTTTTTGCTGAACACTAAGTCTACTGTGGCCACAATTTATGCTATCCCCAAAATACATAAACAACGGACACCAATCCCGGGAAGGCCTATTATTTCTGGAAATAACAGCTTAACAGAAAATATTAGCCAATATGTAGACGAATTTATATCACCATTTGTTTCCACTTTACCTTCCTACATTAGGGATACAAAATATGCGGTCACCAGGCTACAGGAAATCCAGGTCGCAGATGGTACATACATTGCCAGCCTTGACATTGAGGCCCTATATACGAACATACGGCACGATCTGGGTATTAAATCAGTTCAATCCTTTCTGGCCACTAAGGGTACACAATTCTGTAATCACAATGTATTTATTTTGACACTTTTGCGGTTCTTACTCACACATAATTATTTCTTATTTAAAGATCAATTTTATTTACAATCTAATGGGACCGCAATGGGTAGTAAATGTGCACCGAATTATGCAAATTTATTTTTGGGGTGGTGGGAAAACACGATTGTCTTCACTGATTGTTATGAATTGTACACTAAGCACATATTGTTTTGGGGTCGTTTTATAGACGACGTGATACTTTTATGGGATGGCACTGAATCACTGTTTCACGATTTTGTAAAAAGCCTCAATGACAATGAGGTAGGCATGGTTTTTACATCAGAAATACATTCATATACTCTAACTTTTCTAGACCTAAGGATTTCTTTGTCGCCTGGTGGCCGTATCTCAACTGAGGTATATCGCAAACCCACTTCAACAAATAATCTTCTACAATGGGATAGTCATCATCCTACACCGCTGAAAAGAGGCATCCCTGTGGGACAGTATATTAGAGCGTGTCGTAATTGTTCGGATGACTCGGATTTCCAAAAGGAGTGCAGTACCCTTTATGAGAGATTTCTACAGAGAGGTTACCCCAAAAAAACCTTGCACAAGGCATACAAACGTGCACTTAATACAAATCGCACTGATTTACTTCAATCACAAGTGAGACCCAAAGCCACCTTGATAAGATGTGTAGGTACTTTTGACAGCCGTTGTCGAGAAGTTTCCAATATACTTCAAAAGCACTGGCATATACTGAAAGCAGACGCGGATTTGAAGGAAATCTTATCTAGCCGACCACAAATTACTTACCGTAGAGGTAGAAATTTAAAAGATCATTTAGTGCACAGTTTTTATGACCCTGATCCAGTAAAACTCACCTGGTTGAGTTCTTCTGTGGTGGGATGTTATCCGTGTGGTAGGTGCAGTTTTTGCCCTCTTGTCCAAAAGTCAAAATTCTTCATTAATCCTTTAAATCAAAGGAAGTATGAGATTAGACAGTTTATTAACTGTCAAACCAAGGGCATAATTTATATCGCTATATGCCCATGTCAGAAGCTATACGTAGGAAAAACGGTGCAGGAATTTCGTAAACGTATATGCCAGCATATTAGTAGTATCAATACCAAAAAGGACACGCCAATCTCTAGACACGTCAGATTTCATCACTCAGGAAACCGAAATTGTCTCAAATTTTGGGGTATATGTAAAAAATCCTTGGGACCAAGACGTGGTGACTTAGACAAGATATTGTATCAAGAGGAGGCCAGATGGATCTATCGTTTGGAGAGTTTAAATCCAAAGGGCCTAAATGAGGGGTTCAGGTTCACCTCATTCCTTTGACTTGGATCAGCTATTGCAATAGATCACTATACTTAATGGATATTTATGTACTGGTGAGACATTCTACATATGCCGTCACTTGGAGCTCCAATGACATGTTGTATAGTTTATTTTAGTACTCCAAGCCACTATATGTCATGTATCGGCATCCAATAGGGACTGACCTCATCCTTTAGATTGATAGATCTCTCATTCACTATTGCTATTTAATACAGTAACACCATTTATTGGTTATTAAGTGACTAGTCTGCAATAAGTGCCCATCTCGGCAATTAAGCCCTTTGGTTAACTTAAAAATAAATAATTAAAAATTAAAAATTAATAATAGAGACCAGCGCTAATGCAATTAAACCCACTATACAAATGAGTATGTACAGTCATGTGAAAAAATTAGGACACCCTTTGAAAGCATGTGGTTTTTTGTAACATTTTTAATAAATGGTTATTTCATCTCCGTTTCAACAATACAGAGAGATTAAAGTAATCCAACTAAACAAAGAAAACTGAAGAAAAGTCTTTTCAAGATCTTCTGTAAATGTCATTCTACAAAAATGCCTATTCTAACTGAGGAAAAAGATAGGACACCCTCACATGTATTCCCTCTTAAATTGGCTCAGATCTCACACAGGTATATCACACCAGGTGCACATAATTAGTAGATCGTTACTCTGCATGTTGAATGAGGCTTGCCCTATTTAAACCTCAGACATTTAGTTTGGTGTGCTCCTGACTGTTGAAGTGAGAGTGAGCACCATGGTGAGAGCAAAAGAGCTGTCAGAGGACTTCAGAAAAAGATTGTAGCAGCCTATGAGTCTGGGAAGGGATTTAAAAGATCTCAAAAGATTTTGAAATCAGCCATTCCACTGTCCGGAAGATAGTCTACAAGTGGAGGGCTTTCAAAACAACTGCCAACATGCCCAGGACTGGTCGCCCCAGCAAGTTCACCCCAAGAGCAGACCGCAAGATGCTAAAAGAGGTCTCCAAAAACCCTAAAGTGTCATCTCGAGAACTACAGCAGGCTCTGGCTACTGTTGATGTAGAAGTACATGCCTCTACAATCAGAAAGAGACTGTACAAGTTTAACTTGCATGGGAGGTGTGCAAGGAGGAAACCTTTGCTTTCCAAGAGAAACATCGAGGCCAGACTGACATTTGCCAGAGATAAAGTTGACAAAGACCAGGACTTCTGGAATAATGTTCTTTGGACAGATGAGTCCAAAATTGAATTATTTGGACACAACAGCAGAGGACATGTTTGGCGAAACCAAACACAGCATTCCAAGAAAAGAACCTCATACCAACTGTGAAGCATGGAGGTGGAAGTGTCATGGTTTGGGGCTGCTTTGCTGCAGCAGGACCTGGTCAGCTCACCATCATAGAATCCACGATGAATTCTACTGTGTATCAGAAGGTGCTTGAAGAACATGTGAGACCATCAGTTAGAAAATTAAAGCTGAAGCGGAACTGGACCATGCAACATGACAATGACCCAAAACATACTAGTAAATCAACCAAAGATTGGCTGAAAAAGAAGAAATGGAGAGTCCTGGAATGGCCAAGTCAAAGTCCAGATTTGAATCCCATTGAGATGCTGTGGGGTGACTTGAAAAGGGCTGTACGTGCAAGAAACCCCTCAAACATCTCACAGCTGAAAAAGTTCTGCATTGAGGAGTGGGGTAAAATTTCCTCAGACCGATGTCGAAGACTGGTAGATGGCTACAAGAACCGTCTCACTGCAGTTATTTCAGCCAAAGGAGGTAACACTCGCTATTAGGGGCAAGGGTGTCCTATCTTTTTCCTCAGTTAGAATAGGCATTTTTGTAGAATGACATTTACAGAAGATCTTGAAAAGAATTTTCTTCAGTTTTCTTTGTTTAGTTGGATTACTTTAATCTCTCTGTATTGTTGAAACGGAGATGAAATAACCATTTATTAAAAATGTTACAAAAAACCACATGCTTTCAAAGGGTGTCCTAATTTTTTCACATGACTGTACTTTATAGTCTTAAATACTTGTGTGAACATAAATAATAAGTGTTAATACATAATGCTGACTAAGCCACAAAAATAGAATTACCACAGGTATCAGCAACAGCTAGTGAACGTAATTGTATAGTATGGGGATGAATGGCATAGAGACTAAGTGCCTGAGCAAGCGCAACAGAGATACATAATATCAGCGTATAGAAACTAAGTGTCAATACATGCGCACTTAGTACAACAAACCCAGCACTGATTACAAAGTCCTAACGCAAGCGCATTGGAGCCATAGAGATGTGTGCTCCATAACTAAGTGTGATCGCATGCGTACTCTAGAAGAAGGACTGCACGGAATCTAAGAGCTAACGCAGGCGCATAGAGATAAAGCGCATCGATTCCAAGTATCGGGGCAAGAGCAGTGCGATTCAGGTAGGGGATAAAAATCATGAGTGTTTGCGCAGCTAACTGAGACGCATCTTGTCACAAATGAGTCTGACCAATCGATAACTTAGCTGTGGATGAGATGTATTACTATTGGAGATTAGAAATGCCAATTACCGCTCGAGTAGCATTATTGGCAACTGACTCTTTAAATAGGAGTGGCTGACGGCATTGATTCAATTATGTCCAATACCCCTGAGGACGCCAGCTTAGCTGGTGAAACATGTTGGGGGACGGAATATTGAAGTTTTAATGTGCTGCCTAAATTGCTGGAGGGACAGTTAGTTACCATGTGGTGAAGTCAGGTTACTAGCAGCAGCCGCTGCAGCATAACGACATCCATTAACCCAGTGTGGATGAGCCCAATATAGTAACATAATCGCGGGAGTGGCCATGGTATAGTGCACATCCATGACCACAGTGGTTATTGAGTAGTGTTCCCTTCAGCAATATCGGCAGTGATTTTAACCATTTTTGTGCTCACAAATCACGTATTTTAAGATAGATGATTAAAGGTTATATTTTATATTACTTGTATCAGGGATAAAAAAGGCTTGATGTGCTCAATAGTACTAGTTAACACACCACTCATATAGGGTGGCACAGTACATTCCTCGGTGCACTCGCAGTGCCCCAAATTGGAAGTAAGAAGACCGACCAAGCATCTTTTTCCAACTCCCGGTTCCTAAAATCTATTCGATACACGTCGCCTGATAGCGGACGTAACAGAGATTAAACTGATAAAAATCGTACTAGTTAACACACCACTCATATAGGGTTGCACAGTACATTGCACGGCGCACACGCAGTGCCCCAAATTGGAAGTAAGAGGAACAAACAAGCTTCTTTTTCCATCTCCCGGATCCTAAAATTTATTCGATACACGTCCCCTGATAAGGGATGTAACAGGGATTAAACTGATAAGAATAGTACTAGTAAACACACCACTCATATAGGGTTGCACAGCACACGCGCAGTGCCCCAAATTGGAAATAAGAGGAATGACCAAGCTTCTTTTTCCATCTCCCGGTTCCTAAAATCTATTCGATACACGTCACCTGATAGGGGACGTAACAGGGAAATAAACTGATAAGAATAGTACTAGTTAACACACAACTCATATAGGGTTGCACAGTACATTGCAAGGCCCATGTGCCGTGCCCCAAATTGGAAGTAAGAGGAACGAACAAGCTTCTTTTTCCATCTCCCGGTTTCTAAAATCTGTTCGATAAACGTCCTCTGATAGGGGACGTAACAGGGATTAAGCTCATAAGAATAGTACTAGTTAACACACCACTCACATAGGGCTGCGCGGCGCACGCGCAGTTCCCCAAATTGGAAGTAAGAGGAACGACCATGCTTCTTTTTCCCATCTCCCGGTTCCTAAAATCTATTCGATACACGTCCCCTGATAAGAGACGTAACAGGGATTAAACTGATAAGAATAGTACTAGTTAACACACCACTCATATAGGGTTGCAGGGCGCACGCGCAGTGACCCAAATTGGAAGTAAGAGGAACGACCAAGCTTCTTTTTCCCATCTCCCGGTTCCTAAAATCTATTCGATACACGTCACCTGATAGGGGACATAACAGGGAATTAAACTGGAAATAATAGTACTAGTTAACAGACAACTCATATAGGGTTGCACAGTACATTGCAAGGCGCACGCGCAGTGCCCCAAATTGGAAGTAAGAGGAACGACAAAGCTTCATTTTCCATCTCACGGTTCCTAAAATCTATTCGATACACGTCCTCTCATAGGGGACGTAAAAGGGATTAAACTGATAAGAATAGTACTAGTTAACACACCACTCATATAGGGTTGCACAGCGCACGCGCAGTGCCCCAAATTGGAAGTAAGAGGAACGACCAAGCTTCTCTTTCCATCTCCCGGTTCCTAAAATCTATTCGATACACGTCCCCTAATAGGGGACGTGACAGGGATTAAACTGATAAGAATAGTACTAGTTAACACACCACTCATATAGGGTTGCACGGCGCATGCGCAGTGCCCCAAATTGGAAGTATGTGAAACGACCAAGCTTAATTTTCCATCTCCCGATTCCTAAAATCAATTCGATACACGTCCCCTCATAGGGGACGTTTCAGGGATTAAACTGATAAGAATAGTACTAGTTAACACACCACTCATAAGGGTTGCAACGGCGCACGCAAGTAGTGCACCAAATTGGAAGTAAGGAATCCACCAAGCTTCTTTTTCCATCTCCCGGTTCCTAAAATCTATTCGATACACGTCCCCTGATAAGGGACGTAACAGGTATTAAACTGATAAGAATAGTACTAGTTAACACACCACTCATATAGGGTTGCACAGTACATTGCTCGGGGCATGCGCAGTGCCCCGAATTGGAAGTGAGAGGAACGACCAAGCTTCTTTATCCGTCTCCGGTTCATAAAATCTATTCGACACATATCCCCTGATAGGGTCGTAACAGAGATTAAACTGATAAGAATAGTACTAGTTAACACAACACTCATATGGTTTGCACGGTGCATGCGCAGTGCCCCAAATTGGAAGTCTGTGGAACGACCAAGCTTAATTTTCCATCTCCCGATTCCTAAAATCTATTCGATACACGTCCCTGAAAAGGGACGTTAAGGGATTAAACTATAAGAATAGCATGAGCTAACACTGCACTCATAGTGGCTAGTTAACACACCACTCATATAGGGTTGCACAGTACATTGCTCGGGGCATGCGCAGTGCCGAAGTGGAAGATGAGAGCGACCAAGCTTCTTTATCCGTCTCCCGGTTCATAAAATCTATTCGACACATATCCCTGATAGGAATCGTAACAGAGATTAAACTGATAAGAATAGTACTAGTTAACACAACACTCATATAGGTTTACACGGTGCATCGCAGTGCCCCAAATTGAAGTCTGTGGAGCGACCAAGCTTAATTTTCCATCTCCCGATTCCTAAAATCTATTCGATACACGTCCCCTGAAAGGGACGTTTAAGAGATTAAACTGATAAGAATAGTACGAGTTAACACTGCACTCATATAGGGTTGCACAGCGCATGTGCAATGCCCCAAATTGGAAGTATGTGGAACGACCAAGCTTATTTTTCCATCTCCCGGTTCCTAAAATCTATTCAATATACGTCCCCTGATAGAGGACGTAACAGGGATTAAACTGATAACAATAGTACTAGTTAACACACCACTCATATAGGGTTGCACGGCGCACGCGCAGTGCACCAAATTAGAAGTAAGAGGAAAGACAAAGCTTCTTTTTATATCTCCCGTTTCCTAAAATCTATTCGATACACGTCCCCTGATAGAGGACGTAACAGGGATTAAACTGATAACAATAGTACTAGTTAACACACCACTCATATAGGGTTGCACGGTGCACGCGCAGTGCCCCAAATTGAAAGTAAGAGGAATGACCAAGCTTAATTTTCCATCTCCCGATTCCTAAAATCTATTCGATACACGTCCCCTAATAGGGGACGTTTCAGGGATTAAACTGATAAGAATAGTACTAGTTAACACACCACTCATATAGGGTTGCACGGCGCATGCGCAGTGCCCCAAATTGAAAGTAAGAGGAACGACCAAGCTTATTTTTCCATCTCCCGATTCCTAAAATCTATTCGATACACGTCCCCTGAAAAGGGACGTTTCAGGGATTAAACTGATAAGAATAGTACTAGTTAACACACCACTCATATAGGGTTGCCCCAAATTGGAAGTATGTGGAACGACCAATCTTATTTTTCCATCTCCCAGTTCCTAAAATCTATTCAACACACGTCCCCTAATAGGGGACGTAACAGGGATTAAACTGATAAAAATAGTACTAGTTAACACACCACTCATATAGGGTGGCACAGTACATTGCATGGTGCACTCGCAGTGCCCCAAATCGGAAGTAAGAAGACCGACCAAGCTTATTTTTCCATCTCCCAGTTCCTAAAATCTATTCGACACACGTCCTCTAATAGGGGACGTAACAGAGATTAAACTGATAAGAATAGTACTAGTTAACACACCGCTCATATAGGGTGGCACAGTACATTGCACGGTGCACTCGCAGTGCCCCAAATTGGAAGTAAGAGGAACACCAAGCTTCTTTTTCAATCCCCCTGTTCCTAAAATCTGTTCGAAACACGTCCCCTGATAGGGGACATAACAGGGAATTAAACTGGAAATAATAGTACTAGTTAACAGACAACTCATATAGGGTTGCACAGTACATTGCAAGGCGCACGCGCAGTGCCCCAAATTGGAAGTAAGAGGAACGACAAAGCTTCATTTTCCATCTCACGGTTCCTAAAATCTATTCGATACACGTCCTCTCATAGGGGACGTAAAAGGGATTAAACTGATATGAAAAGTAATAGTTAACACACCACTCATATAGGGTTGCACGGCGCACGCGCAGTGCACCAATTTGGAAGTAGGAGGAACGACCAAGCTTATTTTTCCATCTCACGGTTCCTAAAATCTATTCGATACACGTACCTTGATAGGGGACGTAACAGGGATTAAACTGATAAGAATAGTACTAGTTAACACACCACTCATATCGGGTTACACTTCGCATGCGCAGTGCCCCAAATTGGAAGTATGTGAAACGACCAAGCTTAATTTTCCATCTCCCGATTCCTAAAATCAATTCGATACACGTCCCCTGATAAGGGACGTAACAGGTATTAAACTGATAAGAATAGTACTAGTTAACACACCACTCCAGGGTTGCACGGCGCACACGCAGTGCCCCAAATTGGAAGTAAAGGAACGACCAAGCTTCTTTTTCCATCTCCTGGTTCCTAAAATCTATTCGATACACGTCCCCTGATAAGGGACGTAACAGGTATTAAACTGATAAGAATAGTACTAGTTAACACACCACTCATATAGGGTTGCACAGTACATTGCTCGGGGCATGCGCAGTGCCCCGAATTGGAAGTGAGAGGAACGACCAAGCTTCTTTATCCGTCTCCCGGTTCATAAAATCTATTCGACACATATCCCCTGATAGGGGTCGTAACAGAGATTAAACTGATAAGAATAGTACTAGTTAACACAACACTCATATAGGTTTACACGGTGCATGCGCAGTGCCCCAAATTGGAAGTCTGTGGAACGACCAAGCTTAATTTTCCATCTCCCGATTCCTAAAATCTATTCGATACACGTCCCCTGAAAAGGGACGTTTAAGGGATTAAACTGATAAGAATAGTACGAGTTAACACTGCACTCATATAGGGTTGCACAGCGCATGTGCAATGCCCCAAATTGGAAGTATGTGGAACGACCAAGCTTATTTTTCCATCTCCCGGTTCCTAAAATCTATTCAATATACGTCCCCTGATAGAGGACGTAACAGGGATTAAACTGATAACAATAGTACTAGTTAACACACCACTCATATAGGGTTGCACGGCGCACGCGCAGTGCACCAAATTAGAAGTAAGAGGAAAGACAAAGCTTCTTTTATATCTCCCGTTTCCTAAAATCTATTCGATACACGTCCCTGATAGAGGACGTAACAGGGATTAAACTGATAACAATAGTACTAGTTAACACACCACTCATATAGGGTTGCACGGTGCACGCGCAGTGCCCCAAATTGAAAGTAAGAGGAATGACCAAGCTTAATTTTCCATCTCCCGATTCCTAAAATCTATTCGATACACGTCCCCTAATAGGGGACGTTTCAGAGATTAAACTGATAAGAATAGTACTAGTTAACACACCACTCATATAGGGTTGCACGGGCGCATGCGCAGTGCCCCAAATTGAAAGTAAGAGGAACGACCAAGCTTATTTTTCCATCTCCGATTCCTAAAATCTATTCGATACACGTCCCTGAAAAGGACGTTTCAGAGATTAAACTGATAAGAATAGTACTAGTTAACACACCACTCATATAGGGTTGCCCCAAATTGGAAGTATGTGGAACGACCAATCTTATTTTTCCATCTCCCAGTTCCTAAAATCTATTCAACACACGTCCCCTAATAGGGGGACGTAACAGGATTAAACTGATAAAAATAGTACTAGTTAACACACCACTCATATAGGGTGGCACAGTACATTGCATGGTGCACTCGCAGTGCCCCAAATC
Source organism: Bufotes viridis (assembly GCA_033119425.1). NCBI lineage: Eukaryota > Metazoa > Chordata > Amphibia > Anura > Bufonidae > Bufotes > Bufotes viridis. The sequence continues at coordinate 309,910,628 of CM065592.1, forward strand.
GGAAGTAAGAAGACCGACCAAGCTTATTTTTCCATCTCCCAGTTCCTAAAATCTATTCGACACACGTCCTCTAATAGGGGACGTAACAGAGATTAAACTGATAAGAATAGTACTAGTTAACACACCGCTCATATAGGGTGGCACAGTACATTGCACGGTGCACTCGCAGTGCCCCAAATTGGAAGTAAGAGGAACACCAAGCTTCTTTTTCAATCCCCCTGTTCCTAAAATCTGTTCGAAACACGTCCCCTGATAGGGGACGTAACCACGATTAAATTGATAAGAATAGTACTAGTTATCACACCACTCATATAGGGTTGCACAGTACATTGCACAGCGCACCAAATTCGAAGTAAGAGGAACGAACAAGCTTATTTTTCCATCTCCGGGTTCCTAAAATCGATTCAATACACGTCCCCTGATAGGGGACGTTTCAGGGATTTAACTGATAAGAATAGTACTAGTTAACACACCACTCATATAGGTTTGTACGGAGCATGCGCAGTGCCCCACATTGGAAGTAAGAGGAACGACCAAGCTTAATTTTCAATTTCACGATTCCTAAAATCTATTCGATACACGTCCCCTGATAGGGGACGTTTCAGGGATTAAACTGATAAGAATAGTACTAGTTAACACACCACTCATATAGTGTTAACACACCACTCATATAGGGTTGCACGGCGCACACGCAGTGCACCAAATTGGAAGTAAGTGGACCGACCAAGCTTCTTTTTCCATCTCTCTGTTCCTAAAATCTATTTGATACACGTCCCCTGATAGGGTACGTAATAGGGATTACACTTATAGGAATGTCACTACTTAACACACCACTCATATAGAATGGCACAGTACATTGCACGGCGCACGTGCAGTGCCCAAAATTGGAAGTAAGAGTACCGACCAAGCTTCTTTTTCCATCTCACGGTTCCTAAAATCTATTCGATACACGTCCCCTGATAGGGAACGTAACAGGGATTAAACTGATAAAAATTGTACTAGTTAACACACCACTCGTATAGGGCTGCACGGCGCACTCGCAGTGCTCCAAATTGGAAGTAAGAGCTACGACCAAGCTTCTTTTTCCATCTCCCGATTCCTAAAATCTATTTGATACACATCCCCTGATAAGGGACGTAACAGGAAATAAACTGATATGAATAGTACTAGTTAACACACCACTCATATAGGGTTGCACGGCGCACGTGCAGTGCCCCAAATTGGAAGTAAGAGGAATGACCAAGCTTCTTTTTCCATCTCCCGGTTGATAAAATCTATTCGATACACGTCCCCTGATAAGGGACGTAACAGGTATTAAACTGATATGAATAGTACTAGTTAACACACCACTCATATAGGGTTAACACACCACTCATATAGGGTTGCACGGCGCATGCGCATTGCATCAAATTGGAAGTAAGAGGACCGACCAAGCTTCTTTTTCCATCTACCGGTTCCTAAAATTGATTCAATACACGTCAACTGATAGGGGACGTTTCAGGGATTAAACTGATAAGAATAGTACTAGTTAACACATTACTCATATAGGGTGACACAGTACATTGCACGGTGCACGCGCAGTGCCCAAAATTGGAAGTAAGAGGACCGACCAAGCCTCTATTTCCATCTCCCGGATCTTAAAATCTATTCTGTACACGTTCCCTGATAGGGGATGTAACAGGGATTAAACTGATAAGAATATTACTAGTTAACACACAACTCATATAGGGTTGCACGGCGCACGCACAGTGCCCCAAATTGGAGGTAAGAGGAACGACCAAGCTTATTTTTCCATCTCCCGATTCCTAAAATCATATTCGATACACGTCCCCTGATAGGGGACGTAACAGGGATTAAACTGATAAGAATAGTACTAGTTAACAAACCACTCATATAAGGTGGCACAGTACATTGCACAGTGCACGCGCAGTGCCCCTAATTGGAGGGAAGAGGAACGACCAAGCTTCATTTTCCATCTCCCGGTTCCTAAAATCTATTCGATACACGTACCCTGATAGGGGACGTAACAGGGATTAAACTGATAAGAATAGTACTAGTTGACACACCACTCATATAGGGTTGCACAGCGCACGCGCAGTGCCCCAGTACTAAAGTGGAAATGAGAAACGACCAAGCTTATTTTTCCATCTCACTATTCCTAAAATCTATTCAATACACGTCCACTGATAGGGGACGTTTCAGGGATTAAACTGATAAGAATAGTACTAGTTGACACACCACTCATATAGGGTTGCACAGCGCACGCGCAGTGCCCCAAATTGGAAGTAAGAGAAACGACAAAGTTTATTTTTCCATCTCACGGTTCCTAAAATCTATTCGATACACGTCCCTTGACAGGGGAAGTAACAGGGATTAAACTGACAAGAATAGTACTAGTTAACACACCACTCATATAGGGTTACACGGCGCATGCGCAATGCCCCAAATTGGAAGTATGTGAAACGACCAAGCTTAATTTTTCATCTCCCGATTCCTAAAATCTGTTCGATACACATTTCCAGATAGGGGACGTTTCAGGGATTAAACTGATATGAATAGTAATAGTTAACACACCACTAATATGGGGTTGCACGGCACACGCGCAGTGCCCCAAATTTGAAGTAGGAGGAACAACCAAGCTTATTTTTCCATCTCACGGTTCCTAAAATCTATTCGATACACGTCCCTTGATAGGGGACGTAACACGGATTAAACTGATGAGAATAGTACTAGTTAACACACCACTCATATAGGGTTACACGGCGCATGCGCAATGCCCCAAATTGGAAGTATGTGAAACGACCAAGCTTAATTTTCCATCTCCCGATTCCTAAAATATATTCTATACATGTCGCACGCGCAGTCTATTTCCATCTCCCGGATCCTTAAATCTATTCGATACACGTTCCCTAATAGGGGACGTAATAGGGATTACACTGATAGGAATAGCACTACTTAACATACCACTAATATAGAATGGCACAGTACATTGCACGGCGCACGTGCAGTGCCCCAAATTCGAAGTAAGAGAAACGACCAATATTCTTTTTCCATCTCCCAGTTCCCAAAATCTATTCGATACACGTCCGCTGATAGGGAAGGTAACAGGGATTAAACTGATAAGAATAGTACTAGTTAACACACCACTCATATAGGGTTGCAAGGCGCACGCGCAGTGCCGCAAATTGGAAGTAAGAGGAACGACCAAGCTTATTTTTCCATCTCCCTGTTCCTAAAATTTGTTCAAAACACGTTCCCTGATAGGGGACGTATAAGCGATTACACTTATAGGAATAGCACTACTTAACACAACACTCATATAGAATGGCACAGTACATTGCACAGTGCACTCGCAGTGCCCCAAATTAGAAGTAAGAGGAACGACCAAGCTTCTTTTTCCATCTCCCGGTTTCTAAAATCTATTCGATACATGTCCCCTGTTAGGGGATGTAACAGGGATTAAACTGATAAGAATAGTACTTGTTAACACACCACTGATATAGGGCTGCACGGCGAACGCGCAGTGCCCCAAATTGAAAGTAAGAGGCACGACCAAGCATATTTTTCCATCTCCTGGTTCCTAAAATCTATTTGATAAACGTCCCCTGATAGGGGACAAAACAGGGATTTAACTGATAAGAATAGTACTAGTTAACACACCACTCATATAGGGTGTGGGGAGTCGCTCTGGTAGACAGCGGTGCGGGTGCAGTTTAGAGGCAAAACAAGGAGTCCAGATTGTGCAACAAACAGTGTTTTATTCACTCTTGCACACCACAAATGAAAAACAGTCTCTTTGGTGACAGTTCACACACAACGGAAATAACGTGGCAAAACAAAAACAGGCCAACACAGGTTCAGTCACCTGGGAGGTGTAGGTGCAGGTTCGCACCACGCTGTCGGCCCAGCCGCAGGAGAATCCAGCTTCAGGTAGCCAGGAACAAAACACCTCCTTGCTGAGCTCTTTCCTCCAGGACAGAGAACTCCTCAGCCCTGTTAGCAGCTCCAGGATAATCACAGCCTCCAGCTGCTGAGCTGGCTGAGCTTTTAAACCCAGCCCAAAACCAGGACTGGGTCGTGGGAGCAGCCACCCACCCTACACTTTAGCTGCTCCCGGTAAGAGCCGGCCCGGATCGGCTTTGCAGCCATGCTATTTAAACTCTGTCAGTAGCACTAGCTGCTGCTGACATCAACAAAAACGGGCTCTTACCTCACCGAGGCTATGAACCTCGGTGACACATACCTGCCATCCACGACGGCACCCTGCACTTACCACACACCCCCTTTGTTCAACCCTGAGGGGTGGACACATGAGGCAGTGGACGCGGAAAGGGCATCTGCATTTCCCTGCAAGCGACCTGCCCTATGTTCCACGGAGAACTTGAAATTTTGAAGGGATAGGAACCACCTGGTGACCGAGCATTCCTCTCCTTGGCCTGACTCATCCATTTGAGGGGAATGGTCGGTCACCAGACAGAACCTCCTCCCTAACAGGTAGTAGCGGAGAGATTCGAGTGCCCACTTGATAGCCAGGCACTCCTCTCCACTATACTATATCTGGACTCGGCGGGACTGAGCTTACGGCTCAGGAAGACAACGGATGTTCTTCCCGTTGACCTCCTGCGACAGTACCGCACCGAGGCCTACCTCCGAGGCGTCGGTCTGTACGACAAACTCCTTGTTGAAGTCGGGTGTCACCAAAACCGGGGACCCACACAGGGCCGACTTCAACGCGGAGAAAGCCTCCTCCGCCTTCTCACTCCAGCTAACCCTCCCAGACTTTCGCCCCTTCAACAGGTCTGTCAATGGCGCTGCTATTGTGGCAAAGTGGGGCACAAACCTCATGTAGTATCCTACAATCCCCAGGAACGACTTTACCTGCCTGGTGGTGACCGGTCGGGGGCCAGCTACGAATGGCCTCTACCTTAGTTACCTGAGGTTTGATGACTCCCCGCCCAATTACATATCCCAGATATTTGGTCTCTTCCAACCCAATCGCACACTTTTTTGGATTGGCGGTTAGTCCAGCTTTCCTCAGGGCATCCACTACCGCCTGCACCTTGGGTAAATGGCTTTCCCAGTCGGTGCTGTGGATGACTACATCATCTAAGTAGGCCGAGGCGCACCGACGATGTGGTCGCAGCACTATGTCCATTAACCTCTGGAAAGTGGCGGGGCGCCATGCAGGCCAAAGGGTAACACCTTGTAGTGATACAGGCCCTGCGGGGTAACAAACGCGGTTTTTCCTTAGCCGCTCCGTTAAGGGTACCTGCCAGTACCCTTTAGTGAGGTCCAGCACAGAAAAATAACGGGCTTGTCCTAAATTTTCAACAAGCTCGTCTACTCGGGGCATGGGATACGCGTCAAACTTGGATACTTCATTTAACTTGCGAAAGTCGTTGCAGAACCGCAACGTCCCATCCGGCTTGGGTATTAGGACTATGGGACTGGCCCACTCACTTTTCGACTCCTCAATGACATCGAGCTTCAACATTAACTGCACTTCCTCCGCGATGGCCCGCCGCTGAGCCTCGGGTACCCGGTATGGTTTTAACCGGACCTTGGCCTGAGGCTCAGTGACGATGTCATGTCGGATGAGAGACGTGCGGCCAGGAGGTCCGAGAACACATCCGTGTTCCGACTGAGGAACTCCCTGACTTCCTGAACTTGTGTGGAAGACAGGCTGTCTGCAATTTTACCGTGGTTACGGCTTCACAGGCCTCGAACTGTGGGGCTGGACCCTTTTCACCTAGAAGCCCTGGCCGGGGGCTGTGGTCGTCGGCCGTGTCCCTATCTTTCCACGGCTTTAGTAAATTCACATGGTACACCTGCTCCGGCTTGCGCCACCCTGGCTGGTGTACTTTGTAATTTACTTCCCTACCTTCTCGACCACCTCATAGGGGCCCTGCCACCTAGCTAGGGAATTTGCTGTCAAGGGTGGGTACCAGAACCAACACTCGATCTCCCGGATTGAAGCCCTGTACCCGAGCCTGACGATTATACACCCTACTCTGGGCTTGTTGCGCTGCCTCCATATGCTCCCCGGACCAACGGCAACACCCTTTCTATCCGTTCCTGCATCTGGGTGACATACTCAATGACACTTTTGTGGGGGACAGGCTGTTGTTCCCATGCTTCCTTGGCGATATCCAACAGGCCCCGAGGGTGTCTGCCATAAAGCAGTTCGAAGGCGAGAACCCAGTAGAGGCCTGGGGCACCTCTCGCACTGCGAACATGAGATAGGGCAGAAGCAGGTCCCAGTCCTTCCCATCTCTAGACACCACCCTTTTAACATATTCTTTAGAGTTTGGTTAAACCTCTCAACAAGACCGTCTGTTTGCGGATGGTAAACGGACGTCCGTAACTGCTTTATACGCAACAATTTACACAGTTCCTTCATTACTTTGGACATAAAGGGGTCCCTTGGTCTGTCAGGAACCTCTTTTGGCAGGCCCACACGGGAAAACATCTCCATTAACTCTTTGGCAATGAGCTTAGCTGAGGTATGTCGCAGAGGCACCGCCTCCCGGATACCGAGTGGCATAGTCGAGAACTACCAGAATGTGTTGGTGGCCCCTAGCAGACTTTGGTACAGGCCCACTAAATCCATAGCAATTCGCTCAAACGGTACTTCAATAATTGGCAGAGGTACCAGAGGACTACGGAAATGTGGCTGGGGGCTAGTTACCTGACAGGTTGGACAGGACTTACAATAATTTTCTACTTCCTTGAACACACTGGGCCAATAAAACCGCTGCAGTATGCGGTCCTGGGTTTTCTGCCACCCCAGGTGTCCCCCAAGAACATGTTGGTGGGCAAGCTCCATGACAAGCTTGCGATACGCTGTGGGCACCACCAACTGTTCAACAGGTTCACCTCGGATTTGGTTCACCCGATACAACATATCCTGCAGAACAATAAATCGTGGGAACATTAATTCAGCCCCTGGTTTCTGGGGTTTACCATCAATTTCCAGCACATTCTCCCAGGCCCTGGTTAGGGTTTGGTCCCGGTGTTGTGCGGTCCCAAAATTTTCCCGGAGACATTGAGGTCTGCCAACTCAGGTCCCGGTGGCAAGTCCTCCGTGTCTCCCACCATTACACTCAGTGGGGTTGTCTCCCCCACTACCGCTGCAGCAGTGGTCACCTACCGCTGGCCCTTCAGACTCGGGCTCCCAGGGTTCTGGCCTTCCAGGGGCATCAGGCCACTCTGCTAGGGTTACCCCTGTCTCAGGGCTACTAGTCACTTTCACCTCAGGCCATAGTGACGAAAACCAGGGAAGTCTCTCCAATTATTAGTTCATAGGGCAGCTTTGTGGAGTACGCCACTTCACAAGTCCAGGTGCCGACCGCCGTGGACAGAGACATTACAGCAGTGGATAGTCCTTAAGTCTCCGTATGCACACCACACCCACTGTCCGGCCCGTATACTGGGTGGGCTGCAACAGGGGCAGCACTTACCAGGGCTACCAGGCTCCCTGAGTCCAACAGCGCCGACTGCCAGGTTATCCCCGACTCTGCACCTGGCACAGATGACGATTGTCTATTGTCCCGGGATGCCGGTCGCACACAGCCTCTCAGCATACATGGAAGCCTGCACCATAATTAGTCTCCATGGGTTCCCCCACTGTGGACAGATTGGCCCTATGTGTCCAGGCTCCCGACACTGCCAGCAGACCACTGGGGACGGATCTGCAGAGGTACATCCCGGGCGGGTTTGGCGGCCGGACTGAGGTGAGATTTCTAGGGCTGACTGGCCCTCCCAAAGAACTCCCCTGCAGGTTTCTGGTGGCCTCATATCGCTCCACCAGGTCGACCATCTCAAGGGCATTGGTGGGGATACCTGGCCGATCCAGTGTTGAAGGGGTAAGGCAAGGCCCTCCAAAACATGTCAGCCAGCAGCCGGTCCAGCATAGCAGTCGGACTTAGGAACCTCAGGCTGCAGCCATTTTTTGCAACCTGTGCAGCAACTCATAGTACTGCGGCCTGGCGGGTTCAGCCACTTTGAAGTCCCACTGGTGGACCCGCTGAGCCCGGACCAACACCGTTTACCCCCAGTCTGGCCGGATCTTCCCCTTCACACGTGGAATAGTCAGCAGCCTGGTCGTCTGCCAAATCAAAAAAATCTTGCTGGGGTCCGGATGCAGAGCAGAGCAACCACCTCGGCCCACTGGTCACGGGGTAACATTTCCCTCACGGCGACCTTCTCAAAAACCGCCAGGTGCGTCTCAACGTCGTCTGCGGGGGTCATTTTTGGGATCGCCGCACGGACCGCTTCCGGGCATCATGGACGTGGTGGACGCTCCTGCCGCCTGTAACGCCATCACATGTTGTAGCAGTAGTTGGTTGGTGCTCCCGCTGCTGCACGTTAGCCTCTATGAGCCTTCACAGCAGCCTCCATGTTGCCAGAAACTCTGTGCTGCTGCTTAATATATTCCATGCACTTTAGAAAAACAAAACTTCGGCGTTCACGCCAGCCTCACTGCGCATGCCGCATCCTCCACCAAATGTGGAGTCGCTCTGGTAGACAGCGGTGCGGGTGCAGTTTAGAGGCAAAACAAGGAGTCCAGATTGTGCAACAAACAGTGTTTTATTCACACTTGCACACCATAAATGAAAAACAGTCTCTTTGGTGACAGTTCACACACAACGGAAATAACGTGGCAAAGCAAAAACAGGCCAACACAGGTTCAGTCACCTGGGAGGTGTAGGTGCAGGTTCGCACCACGCTGTCGGCCCAGCCGCAGGAGAATCCAGCTTCAGGTAGCCAGGAACAAAACACCTCCTTGCTGAGCTCTTTCCTCCAGGACAGAGAACTCCTCAGCCCTGTTAGCAGCTCAGGATAATCACAGCCTCCAGCTGCTGAGCTGGCTGAGCTTTTAAACCCAGCCCAAAACCAGGACTGGGTCGTGGGGAGCAGCCACCCACCCTACACTTTAGCTGCTCCCGGTAAGAGCCGGCCCGGATCGGCTTTGCAGCCATGCTATTTAAACTCTGTCAGTAGCACTAGCTGCTGCTGACATCAACAAAAACGGGCTCTTACCTCACCGAGGCTATGAACCTCGGTGACACATACCTGCCATCCACGACGGCACCCTGCACCTTACCACAAGGGTTACACGGCGCATGCGCAGTGCTCCAGATTGGAAGTAAGAGGAACGACCAAGCTTAATTTTCCATCTCCCGATTCCTAAAATGAATTCAATACACGTCCCCTGATAGGGGACGTGTATTGACCAAAAGAAGGTTGGTCGTTCCTCCAAAAATCTATTCGATACAAGTCCCCTGATAAGGGACGTAACAGGGATTAAACTGATAAGAATAGTACTAATTAACACACCACTGATATAGGGTTGCACCGTGCACACGCAGTGCCCCAAATTAGAAGTAAGAGGAACGACCAACCTTATTTTTCCATCTCCCGGTTCCAAAAATCTATTCGATACACGTCCCCTCATAGGGGACGTGTATTGACCAAAAGAAGGTTGGTCGTTCCTCCAAAAATCTATTCGATACAAGTCCCCTGATAAGGGACGTAACAGGGATTAAACTGATAAGAATAGTACTAATTAACACTCCACTCAAATAGGGTTGCACGG